>CACRWG010005119.1:0-11305 GCA_902654985.2 Oryctes borbonicus
TACTGGATTCAAAATTTCGAATCCATGTATCTACTTGTAGTCAAATGAGTGTCTTGTACTTAAAAGTTGTATACAAATAGTTTCTGGTATTTATATAGTTTGGTTAGCATGTCAACGGTTAACAAAACATACTGACGTTGGCGATTTTAGACTGTTGATTTAAAATTTGGAACCTAAGTAAAAAGGGGTTAGGTAATAAGTATTCGGAGAAAGTGAGGTAATGCCGTAATTTAGTTAGTACAATGTATAAGCTACATTATCCAGACCGATGATGCCCATAACCGAGAAAATTTGATAAAGTAAAGCCAGGCTACTGGAAACATTCATTCTGCTAATGTAGACATAATAAAAAAAATAATTATAATATACGGTTCATTTTAGCGAAAAACAATAAGAGAACCATTCACACAGGCTAGCAATAAGAAATATAAACATAAATTTAAAATCAAAAGAAGGAATCTGAAAAATTACATATAATCTTTATCGTAATTATTATTGCATAGTTAATTAAAGTTCTCTATTGGTTTATTTATCTTCGGTGAACGCTCGAAATTCCTTGCGTAAACATTTATTAAAGCTGCTCTGCACTTTTGTTACTATACTAAGCGTTACACTTCAAAATGCCTGCGTTACTCCTAACTTCTTACATAAATCATATGTATCAATTCTTTTTTTAAGTATTTGATTTCGTAGCTTAGGCTTAACGGTTTGAATCAACAACAGCAGCGATGTCAACATGTTTTGTTTACTGGTATCATGGTATGCCAACAATACTAACGCCAGATTTACTTGGATGCCATTTCCAAATGCTAGACTCGCGTTTAACTGTAAATATCTTTTTTACTTTCAGTGCTAGTCCTATCCGTCATAATAAAAAAAGGTTAGAGATATACATTTTCTGAGCGAAGGGCATACGGTGCTATTTAAGAAAATGACGTTTCTGGCGTTTAAATTTGGTTAAATTGAGCAACCTGTATATTTCGAAAGCAATTCAATAACAAAGTTAAAGCACTTTGTGGAAAGTTGAGGCAAGAGAAATTCCCCTGTAGTGTAGATCAAAATATGGTAACAAAAAATGGATTATACTTTCCACAGCTTCAAATGCAATACAACATGGTACTGTAACTTCATTGCTCTAATAGTATTATTTACAGAGATAAATTTATTTATCTGAATTAGCAATAAAACGTGTATGCTCAAATATTTACCAAATCCATTCTGCTGTGCAATCGATAAAACAACGAAAATTCCAATGTATCGGTCGAAAAATTATGTAGTCGATTTATTCTCTTGTTAAAAGGCCATTTATAAGCATATATTATAGGACTGATTCACACTCCGATTGGCTTAGATTTGGTGCGGATTTCAATGCCATAGTGCCAATGTTTATTACATGATTAAAGAATTTAACTGCCTCATAGCGAATGCTACCATTTAATTTCATTCGTCGTAGAATGAATGTGCTCGCTTTGCAATATCATGATGATAATCGAGTGTATAAAAATTAAAGAACTTGATATATGATCAAAACGTACAGGTGAAACTGGCGCGCTTTTAATCGCTTTTTTTTGCATCTGGCCGAAATATCAATCATAGTTTTACACCATATAAAATTGTATTCTTTGTTCCAAAACACGAGAAGGTTGGAAAATTGTAGAGTAATTTAATTAATACAGTAGTCAAACTAGTCGCCATTGTTGTGAGGATCATTTGAATCATATTTGCAAAAGATATGTACCAATAACGATCTGTTACCTACTGTCAAAGAAAAGTATTCTCTGGCGATCGAACGACGTCACACTCATCGCTGACGCTTATAAAAGCACATGTTTAAAATTTGAATAAGGTTAGTAAAGTAAATTGTTTCGCATAACGTACATGTCAAAAGCAAATAAAAGTTAACGTAACTGCCTTGTTGAAAATGTATGCAACTACACAGATGATGTGAAGAATTAGTATTTTTAATTTGTTTGATTGTATTCGTGCTGCAAGTTGGTTATCTAATTTTAGAAAAATTTTCTTTAAAACTTACAAAAATATTCGTTCTATACTAAGCCAAAAAAATGTTAATCGTGAGTTATAGAACAAGCAAAAACTTTTATGAGAAATATTTTTATCATAAATCCATAATAAAAAAGTTCTTCTTGTGATATCTATCCAGCAACGCCGTATAGGAATTATTTTATTTTATTCTTTTTGTCAATAACTTATGGGACACTTTGTATATGTACAATAAGTTTTGTTACATAATTTATTTCTAGTTTTGCTCAATTATTTGGTTTTCGATTACGCAGCATATTTCAGGTAATCATTAGAGATGACCAAGGCAGGTGAAATTATTACTTTGCAGCGACTAGACAGATTCATGTCTATTCGTCTCATAAGAAAGAGTTCGTTTGTTTCCCCGAGAGTCGACAAAACACGAGTCTGTCTAGTCGCTGCAAAAAAAGTAATAATTTCACCTGCCTTTGTCATCTCTACTAATCGTACATATTCAACCGATTAAAAAAAACATTTTCTTTCGAAGAAACAACATCTCTGTTAATGAAATACAAAGAGAAATTGCATAACTTGTGCTTTTATACAAGAGAGTGAGGATTCTTCTTTGTTCTTAAAGGAAATATGGGGTCATATTTGAACAGTCAATTTTTCTGTGTGCAATATTTTAGTTTGTGAAGGAGATGATGAATCGTTCGTAAGACGTAAAATCTTTAAAATAGGTGCAAAATGGACTAGGGCGTCATAATCTATGAAATATTATAGTGCATGGATATATATCAGCGTCCGTAGTGAGTATAAATAATAGTGTCACATATTTCTTCCCTCAATTAAGTCTCGCCTTTCCTACGGGTAGTTGATTGAGATATAATGACACCAAACATCTAGCAAATGAACATTAAAGTAACAACCTTCAATAATATATGTATAAGAATATCATTCTTCACTAGACTAGGAGGTTATGTTTTCGATATACTCCATGCATTTTAATATTCGTTAATGTCATCCTAAAGGATTCCATTCAAATTATGGTTATCGTAATTTAGTCGATAACGTAGGGGCAAACTTGTTATCGAAATGTATCCTTCTATAACAGGGCGTGTCCAGATCATAACCCACGAATATTTCTTTCTTTCGACTTCTTTTATGGTTTGCTGATGCGGTGTGCATGCGGTTGACATCATATAAGTAACTACAAGTTCTTCCAAAAGTTCCCTAATACCCTTATTTTTAATTTCAGTGTTATCTACTAATTTTCGTTCCACATTGATCTCTGACCAAGGGATTTTCAGCAGGTTTAGGATTTTTCGGGCGAGAGATACGATATTGCTTTCTCGGCGAAACATCATCTTCTAGAAATTCCTGTTTCGGTCAGCAATTGCTACAGTTTTTTTCTTATCGACAGTCTTAAAAGTTGATTTCTCAATGTTTGCAATTTGAACCCTTATCTAGCGCTTGGGTTACGGAGAAAAGGTTGTTTTGGATACATATAAAACATTTTTTAAAAGTAACTGACACCTAATTTAAAGTCATCTGCACTAACTCCTTCATCACCAACTATTGTAGGTTCTCTTACTTCGACGAAATTTATTGGCTATTCTATTCGAAAGGTCATATGCTGGCAACGCATGATACCACGAGTCATTACAATTATTCTTCGGGAATATATCACTTCTTTTCGCAGTTGATAGGCCAAAACTATGAATGCTCAACAGAACAGGGATAATTGTTTTTGCACTATAGCATGTACTTAGCACACGGCTTATTTTTACAAAATTTCTTTATGTGTTCTTTTATGCCATTAATGAAGGTTCAAAAAAAAATTGATCTTCCAAAGTTCTTCTCTTGTTTCGAAATGAAAGCATTCTAAGACATTTGTTCATTTGATCTATACTCCTCCAATCCCAGACGTTCAATTTTTTTTTATTTACATTTTTGTCCATACCAGTTACATTTCCCTGGCACTGCCGAAGTCATGAGGTTTTGGCGGTAGCACTCCCAGAATTTTTGTCCTTCTTTGTTTCTTCACCTCCAGCAGCCAACTCATCAGCATATTAATTGCTAAATCATCGTATAGTTTTTAATAATAGAATTACTAGTGTCATATTTAAAACTAAGAAACTGTCTGCAAAGCTTTAACTGTAAGTTCAAACCTCCTTCTATGCAAGGTTTCTAATTTTTCAAGAATCTGGCGTGCTGCCTTGCAGTTAGAAATTCTCTTGACCAGATACTGCCCATATTCAGAATTATAAATATTTGAGCTTTAAGATCCTTTTTATTCCATACTTCAACTGTCGAAACTGTACACTCCCTTAGGTTTTGCTGCAGCTCCTGTCGTTATCAGAAAAATGTCTTTTGATTTTAAAGTTAGGTCTAGTTTGAACCTCTAAGGGACATAGTATGCATTTCCTCATAAGTCCTTACAAAGTGTTTCCAACTGTGATTCTATAGAATCCATACTATTAATAAAATGTACGATGTAATTCTTCTTTTCTCCTAATAATTTTAGATTAAAACTAAAGTAAAAATCTGCAATGTTAAATAAAATTTGAAACCTACTAACAATGAATACCCTAAACATGCTACAAATTTGTTACAAATGCCTATTTTTTTCAATAGTTTTCAAGCGAAAGAAATTTTATATATGTACGTCTGATCTCACATTGACTACGATTGACTTGAGTAACGCAGCACAACTATCGTTTCGTTGAAACCAAATTTCCTGTAGTCCTGGGTCCGTAACTTTTTATTAATAAATGTAAAATCTGGATTCTTTGGACGAATAGAATCAATATGATTTGACTTTATTTTAAAATAAACAGTGACTGAAAATCACATGTGAATAAAAGAAATAAAATGTTACGAAGTTTCAAAAAAATATAACCTGTACGGTGAATTAGTGGCTAGATTAAATGATACATAGTGACACAGTTTTAATGGAAAGCTCAGAGCAAAAACATTTTTCCTTTTAATGTTTCGGCTATTAGTGATGCCTTTTTCAAAAAATTCTCTCTACAAACTTCTTTTACATCTTCAGATGTAAAGTCTTTTAAATTACACATACATGTCAAAAAACAATTACAAACTATATTTAAAATAAAATTTAAAATTTAGAACAGTGTACAACTACCGTGTCACTTCATGGTCTGTAACATTTTCAGAAAAAAAAAAAAACGTTAGAAGCAAACGAATTACATTTATATTTATGGTGACCATTTTCAACGCTACAGGTCTGCTACACCAATATCTATTATTAATACCAAGTGCGATGAACTGTATCTTTTGTAATGAAACTCTTTTTTTTGAATAAAAAAAAATGAATATTCAGGGTTTCTTAACATATTAAAACGCGGGATCTACTTATTCCTTTGTAAGTTGAAAATGAGTTAGAGAAAATTAGAGAAATTATGTGTGCGAGTCAATGTATATTTTATTTAAAGTTTTGCGATAATATTTTCTTTACGACATTTCTATGAATACAAAATCTAATTTAATCCCCATCCGATAGCTAATTTTGAATAGACTATTAAATTTTGATAATTGATGTTTAAATGATAATTGAGTTTAAATTTTTCACCAAATGTTTAATTTTTCGGTACCTGTCAAACCTAGTCAAAGTTCAAATCCAAATCCCAGAGGTCCTTCCCAATCGCGAAATAGTTGCGAACCCGGGATTGTGATTTTGCTGAATGTTTAAATGTATTTTTATGCAGAAGGTGCCAGCAAAGTATTTTAATTTAAATTTTCCTCAAGGAAATTTTGCAAAGATATCGGTGTCGAAAGATAAATTACTAAATCGAATAATTCAAATGAAATCCTTGACATAATAACCATTTTAAAAACCTTGCGATACCGTGGGGACGGTGGGCACAACTCTTGGTACGGTCTTGTTAGTTACATCGAAATTATGTGGGTTACCATGATGATGATTAATTTTGATTGTTACATACGAACAACAGTATGCATGCCTGAATTTGATGTGATTGAGAAATTTTCATAATAAGAAATATATTGATTTAAACTTAGTTTGATTTTTCGCAGCATAAGTTGTTTGATTGACTCCTTTTTTCACAAAACCTGTCCTACCTAATGTCTTAAACGAGGGTGAAAACTCAATCTGGGGGAAATTGGAGGGAAGAAGTCACCAACACTGCTCCGGCTCGCAATTAATGTAGTAAACATGTCAATTGGAAAGACTTTCCAACCTGGATAAATATTAATACCACAATATACTATTTCCTTCTCATTCAACTTTGCCACAAAAACATGACTGTTTATCCGTCGAATGTTGTTTCCTTCAATAAGCTATATCTTTTTGGTAACAAACAATCTAATCTAGTGAAATCAATACAGTAAAACAAATTTTACATGACTACAAAGCAGGTTGCATCTGCACTATTCTTTTAGTAAATGCAATAAACTTATCTATCTATTATTTAAACTTCACTTCGACTAAAAAAATACATGTAACAATGTCGATATATTCATTTTTCTTTCTTGTCCGCTTAACAAAACTCATTCAAGCAATTTTTGTCGTAACACTTTTTCTGTACCTCTTACCGTTAGCGAAGCATGCTACACTCAGTGTTTTTCCGCAAGAGGAAAAATTGTGTAGTACGTATTTATACTTCAAATTTTCAAAATTTTTTTAATTTCCGGGTTCGGGATCGCCACTTGTTAGATAATTATAAGTATTTAAAGTAAACAAGTTGTTACCCATTAAGATTTGTTCACTTTGACAATTTATTTAGAATATCTTGTATGTATTATTATTATTATTGGCCTTGCTGCTATACCACCAGCCACTTACAAACAATAGCCAAATATATAAATATTTGTAATACCTAATAACCCGAACGGACACCAGAGCTGACATGAGACATGCCGGGGCCGATCGGGTAACTAAAATAAACACACAAAAGTAGGCCACCAGTAGGAAAGGATAAACCCACAAAGGACAGATCGCATAGGGATCTTAACTAAGTAATAAAACGTAAATTACACATATGCTTATAAATAATACTGTTTACATATTCTCTTTCCAAGGCTAATAGCAAAGCAAGTCGTTAACAAACAGGTTAATTTTTTGTGTATGACTTTGGCATCCCAAAAATATATAATTGGTAACCCCGCATTCCGACTTGCAAAAGGTGCATTTGTCACTATCTGAAATTTTATGCAGGCGAGCAGGAAATTTTCCATGATTAAAGGATAATCTTAGAATTTGTGACATCCATACTTCTTTTAGTAGTAATTTTGTTGTACCAATGATAATTTTTAATGTTGGGGAAGAGCATATCTGTATAATGCTTTTGTCAATCTTTACGCGTATTGCCTTTAAATTCAACTGAAAAGTCTGAATGTGGTAGTAAGACGCCTTCTAAAGTATTCTCGTCACTGCATGCTGCTTTAGCTAGTCTATCTACCTCCTCATTAAACGAAATGCAAGAATGACCTTTTATCCAAATATAAGTTACTGTAATAATGATAGCAAGGACTGTGGCGTAGTATGGTAAACAACACATAAGTATCGGCACCCTCCGCACCACACAAGTTTAATTTATTATATAGTAATATAATAATTAGTCCGAGACGGCCGTTTCGAGGACACGAATGGTCCTCATCATCAACCGGTGACCGAATGAAGTGAGAAAAAACTTTTTCTAAAACTAAACATGCATGTATTATCCCTACTTCTTAGAACAAATATCCTTTACAAGTGCCTATTTCTATTCTATTCCAAAACTCATTAACGCGAACCTTAAGTTTAAACTGTCAATTTTAAACCCAACAGTGCCTAAAATGTACTGCCTACCGAAAATCCATAAACCGGGTAAATCTATGAGACCAATTGTTTCGGGCATAGATTCACCCACGTACAAACTGTCCAAATGGCTAGTAAATGAATACAAAAATTTACCCATCAAAGCAGACAGCCTCGAAGTAGAAAACTCATTGGATTTTGTAAATAAAGTAAACCATATCAAACTAGAAGATGGGAAAATTTTAGTGTCGTTCGATGTTTGTTCACTCTTCCCTAGTGTACCGATCCCTGAAACCATAGAGTATTTAGTTGAGCTCTTAAAGCTCAACAATATTGAAGATACCAAAATAGCAGAATATAAGAGACTAACGTCACTCTGCATGAAGCAAAGTTGTTTTCAAGTTGAGGGCAAGTACTATGAACAATTAGAAGGTACAACAATGGGCAACCCCCTGTCCCCCTTCATAGCTAACTTGTTCATGAGCAAGTTTGAGACATGCATGAGGGCGGATGCCACATATTTTCCTAGAATTTTGCATAGGTACGTCGATGATATTTTCGCGGTTTTTGATACTAAGAAAAGTAATATTCCTGATTTTCTCGCAACCCTCAACTCAAAATTTGAAACCATTAAATTCACAGTAGAAGAAGAAGTGAACAATCAACTTCCGTTCCTAGATAGTTTAGTGATTAAAAATAAAAATAATAAGAAACTAGAAATTGACATCTATAGAAAGGAAACCAACACGAATAGGTACATTATGAGCGATTCTAACCACTGTGGACAACACAAAATGGCCGCGATTAGCTTCTTAATTAATAGATTGGTTAAATTCCCTCTAAGTAAAAGTAGATTTAACAGAGAACTTAAATTCATAAAAAACGTAGCTATTTACAACGGTTACTCTTCTATAGAAGTCGATCGCATGCTTAAGAAAGTCCAACATAGGCTTTACGTAAGAAATTCCACGACCTTAACCCCGGTAGAAACTAATAGCAAGAAATTCGTGAAACTCCCCTTTCACGGCATATCGAAAGGCGTGGGGAAGGTTTTGAAGAGTCAAGATATGAACGTATGCTTCGGTTCGCGCAACACACTCAAAAATCTTCTCGGTAATCCTAAAGATAAACCGAAAATGGGAGAAAGGTCGGGTATTTATAAAATTGAATGTAGTCACTGTAATAAAGCCTATATTGGTCAAACAAAAAGAGCGATAGAAACTAGATTCAAAGAACATCTACGAAATTATCGCTACGGCAGATTGGAGGCGTCGAGTGTGGCACAACATATAAATGAAACCGGGCATAGTATTAAATTAGAAGACTTAAAATTGATTAAAAACGTAACGTCGCCGCGAGAATTAGATGCGTACGAGACAGTTTACATCAAAAGTAGTAAAAATCTGATGAACCGAGAAAACGGACCGTTGTCGTACTCTGTTCTTTTCGACCTTTTGCAGTAGGCTGGCACTCGTTTATATTTTGGGACATAAAAGAGATCTTCCCGTCCATCTGGCCGTGTTTTTCGCATGTCGTAGTTTAAGACACGTAGAGGGTACAATTATACACTTGTAAAATACAATATTTCTTGTCGGTGAAGGGATAGTTCATGCATGTTATCTTTCGCACGTCGTAGCTTCAAGGCGGGCAGGGGGTAGAAATAGGCACTTGTAAAGGATATCTGTTCTAAGAAGTAGGGATAGTAAATGCATGTTTAGTTTTAGAAAAAGTTTTTTTTCTCACTTCATTCGGTCACCGGTTGATGATGAGGACCATTCGTGTCCTCGAAACGGCCGTCCCGGACTAATTATTATATTACTATATAATAAATTAAACTTGTGTGGTGCGGAGGGTGCCGATACTTATGTGTTGTTTACCATACTACGCCACAGTCCTTGCTATCATTATTATATATAGGATGTGTCATTTAAAATATATATCGATGACGTCATATTTAAAAGATCGATAACGTTACAAACAGATGTAATAAACAATGCGATGCGCGGTTGGAAATAAAAATCGACCTGTCTGAGGATTTTTTCAAAATGTCTTTAGGAAATAAGGAATTTATTCCAGGCTTTATATACACAGTGTATATTGTGTTTATAAGCAACGAATATTATCCCGACAACAGATAGATTTTCTAAGGAGAACAAAATATTATCACTTGCTTCATTTTGTTTACAATGGTACGCTGCGGAAAATATTGAATATACCTTAGTATATGGTCCATTGTTCTAATCATTAGTATGGGTTTAGCGAGGCTCTGTAAGAGATGTTTTTACATTTGTAAAAGTACACGCACACGTTTGTGCGTATACGTATCTACGTTACATTACTTCACTACATAAATGTGTACTACTTGCATACATGCAACAGGCGAATGCACTACGTTTGTGTGTATACATTGTGTACGATGGACATCAAACGAAGTTGTATATTATTTGTGATCGGCGGAGTACAGCGACAGGTAGTAGTGCATATAATCGAGCTATGCAATCTCACCGCGACCTTCTCAAGGGTTTCAAGTTCCTCCTTGGTCGAGGAGAGAACTTAGCCTCGGCCTGTCGCGGCCCCTTCCCCCTCCCCCCGCTTCATCCGCCGACGATCCGACCAAGTCTAGCTCTCCCATGTTGTGCGGAACGTTTAACCAGCACCGAATATCGGCAGCGTCGTGCGATGATGCAGTCTGGTCCATTGGAGACGGGTGATGTGCGTTCGCTCGCTCTGGTACCAACGCGCTCATGGTGGCGAGTTTTCGAAATTTTTTCATCCGCTTCACCGCGTCTCTAGCCTTATATTATTTACATTTGATCTCATACATATATTCGTATAAAGAGCTTGCGCGATATTTTAAATCGCTCTTTGTCTAACATATGTTGTGTTATTGATACATATTAGTGTACACTGTATGTATGTATAATTCAGCGGCGGTTCGTAGTTACCTTTGAGGGCCTGTCAATATTTAATATATAGAGTGCCCAAACCTTCCGGAATTGCAAAATTGCACCTAACTTGTGCCTAAATTTTTCTGTTGATATAATAGACATAACGGAGTACCCCTAAAAAAATACTTCCGTATATGATAAATAGCTAATCAGGCACGTATGTACCTCGATACTTTAAATACAACACCTTATATATTACGCTTTTTCTTTTCTAGAAATAAACTGTGTTTTACTTATTTATTTCCAACAAATTTCATTTTTTTTTTGTTTTCTGTGGTCTAAATTTAGACATATCAATTTCCTTCAAAAAGTCCGAAATGCAGATACATTCGAACGTGAATTTTAAATGACATATTTGCTTATATCTAGACATGGCATTACAGCGCCTTTGGAATATACAGAGTGTTCAGTATCGAACACCAAACTTTACCAAAATCAAACACCAGAATCACAATTTTTAAAAAATTGCGTCATATATTTTTTTATGTTAATACCGCCTTTGGGTATTGTTGCATCCAAATGGCTTTTGGGGATAATACGGTTTGGTTATGATGAAAACAGTAAACCAAAGATACTAACATTGACATTTGACTAC
>CACRWG010005120.1:0-11303 GCA_902654985.2 Oryctes borbonicus
AGAAGTATGCTTTGTAGTTAATTCGATCCGTCCTGATTCAATGTAATACTGCTGAGAATATACAAAGACGTTACAGAAGTTTTTGTTACTACACGAAGTTGGGATTCTTTCACTTCTGAGGAATAATTCTTTTGGATTTATTGGTTATAAATAAAGACAGAAAAGTATCTGAAAATATCTGCTTTATTACAAAATAATGGTATCATCAATCATTTAAACCAATAAATAATTTGTTACCTGTGCAATCCCTGCACACACAGCCAAATATAAAAAAAAAAAAATTTATACTCCTTTTACTTTGAAAGTGCTAATATAAATTTTAAATATAAAAATGGCCTTTCGTTTAAGTTAAAGGAAAAGGAGGGTTGGGGGTTAGTACGAAAGAAAATGAATTAATTGACAACTTATTTCTTCTGTATTGCATTTCCATAGAAAAGTGTTATATGATTTATTACGTACGTAAAGGACAATAGTAACAAGGCAAAATAAACAGCAATAGCTGTTGTGTTATTTAATCAAATGTCCAGCAATGTGACCGCAGCTTATTAGTCGACTGCATGTTCAAATTCGCTAATTACACTCCGAATCATATTTAAAGTTAGCCTTTGGTATGTCGTTTCAATCTTTGGATAGCGTTTGGTCCATATGTATACACTTTGCTTTTTATGATCCCACCGAAAACAATCCATAATTGAAATACCAAGTTATTGATTTTTACTTAAAGCGAAGGCCATTTTTAGTAATTTATTTAGAAAGGTTCCTTGAATTAATTCAAGATAATAAAAGGTAGAAATAAAAAGGTACGTTTTCTCACAAATTGCCATAAATTTGCTCAGAAATTCTCATTAATTATTTTAACATAAAAATGTAATGCCTGGCCCACACCAAACAAAACAAACTGTTCTCGTGCTTATCGAATGAGGTAAAAACAAAATATAATCTGCAGTACACATTAAAAGAACATTTTTCTGAACAATCTAGATTAATAAGTCTATCTGTGTATACAGGACGTCCCTGGATGAACCTACATTACCTGTATATCAGAAACTAAACAGACTGAAAATTTATAAATTTGCGGATTTATTTTGTTCGAAGGGGTTAATTCTTAGAAAATATCGGCACGGTTATTCAACAAAATTAAATGTAAATTTTCTTAAATGGATTGTCCTAATTTTTATTAAACATTTGAATTCAGCAATTAACTTGTCCTAAATAGGACAAGTTAACCTTTAAAATTAAAGGTTGATTTTTATGAAGATTTCAGTAAAATCATTGTAATCCTTTATCGCTTATTTCATCGGTATGCGGAAGTGTTGTTTGTTGATTGTTACGGATTATTAAGCTGTAAATATGGACTATTGAAAAGTATTTCCATTTTTGTACAAATATTATATCGGGTGTCAGTATGGTTCGTGCAAATGTATTAAACTTAAAATATTAATGTCTATGTAATTTTAAATAGAACACTCTGTATATTTTTGGTCTAAATAACAATTTTTTGAGTGCAAATAATTCTTCATCAAATGATATGGCATTTCCCTACACCTAAAACGAATAAATTGCACAAAATACACTTTCTTGAAATGTCCTCTGTCTAACTGCATGGAGATTTTGTCCGTTCAAAATTAGTTGTTGCGTCTATTAAAGTTCTGGTAAAGTTTTCACCTTCCTGGCAAGATACAGTGAAAAATTTACGAAAACGCACCCTTCGAAGAAAGTCCTATGGATGCAGCTTTGTACTTGTTGGTATGAAGAAGGCGTCCGTTTGTGTTTTTAAACACTCTTTGAATTGACAATAGGGTTGGACGATGTATCGACAAATAATCGATTCCATTACTGGTAACGATTCTTCGATACCCATATTAGCAACGGTTTCGATTCCAGAGTGTCGATTCCGAGCTATTGATACTAGGGTATCGATTCCAGCGTATCAGTTCCAGGGTATTGATTCCGAAGTATCTTGTGGATATATAGAAACCTATATCTTACCAAACGTAGTAGAATCGATATATCGGCAACTATCGATACTAACATAAGTATCGAATTTCGATACCGAAATCATGGGTATCACCCAACCGTAATTCACACTTGCGAGATTTCTAATTTCTGTTACCACTTTTCGAATTTGTATAAAAATATTCCGTACCGCCTGTTTCAACAATTTTGCTATCAATCAATTTTTTTTTTCTAATTTTTCGCCTGAACTGCCCATATTCTAGACAATTTTTAATTAACCCTTGATTTACATCTTTAGACGGCATTGGTCTGTCCAAGTATTTTTGCCGATACAGAGTGCACGTTCTACTTTAAGTTCTTCGAGATTCTCCACAAATAGTCAATAAACTGTATATTTGTACAAAAGAAAGGAAATACTTTTTAATAGCGCATATCTATAGCTTCCTAACCTATAACAATCACTAATCAACATTTTTGCATACCAAGAAAAAAGCGATAAGATACTGCGATTATTTTACAAAAACCTTCATAAAAATCAAGGTAACTTTAAAACGGTAACCGTTAGATTAATTGTTGAATTCAATTGTTTTATAAAAATTTGGATAATCCATTTAAGAAAATTAAGCGTACTTTATTTCTGGTGAAATGGAAATCGAAATATCTAGTCTTTTCCAGTTGGACCTTGCATGTCCACCAAAAACTGTTCAGAACGCATTTTCTATTCTGCCCTTCAATTCTATTAAAAAAGTTCACGAATAGTTTGTAGACAGTTGCTGTATCAGTTGATGTTTTGTCTGCCAAGAATTCGTTTAGCGTGGATCTGGCACAACATCGTTTTCTACGTTAGCTGAATACTTTTCGTCAACATTGACTCAAGGAATTTCGTGATTTGTTTAAGGCAATAGAAAAAAGTATCATTTTATAACTCTATTAAACATGATACAAAAAAAGAACAATGAAAACATTACCAAAATATGGCAATCATATCGACCTGTTGCATTTACTTGTATGATAAAGATAAATAAAAATATTATTGTTATGCGTTACTTTTGGGTCAGGGTGTATATGGAGATGTGGAACGAAATTCTATTAGGTTATCATATATAGACTTAGTATTTAGTTTTTACGCATCTTTCAACACTCTTCTGATGACTCTTTCAGTCTTACTAAGTACTGATAAATAAGGCATTTTATTAAGGAAAACCGCATTTCTCTTACGGTAACCATTATTTGCTGGGATATTTAAAATATACGCGTTCTACAATTTCTCAAGTTTCTCCAGCAACTCTTTTATAGCCGTTTCGATATTTCCACTGGCTCCATATTTAAGTAGTATATCGACTTCGATTTCCTGTGCGCGCGGCAAGGTATAAGGCCGTCAAACCGGACCCCTACTCAAAATTAACATAGGCGCCGTTAGTCAACAGCATTTCAGCAATTGCAGTGTCTCCAATTACTGCAACTTTCATTAGAGGTGTAAGACCGTACTTATCTATATGATGGATTTGACAGTTATTTTCCAATAATAGCTTTACTATATTGGCATTCTTTTCACGTATTACAGTACAAAGGGGAGTATTAAATTTATTCCCTAAGTTTACATCAGCGCCAAATTGTAACAACATTCGAACAATCTCTTCGTCGTTACGTTCTATAGCAATTTGAAGAGGAGGTGTAGTAACTTTTAATAATAATAGTCATATATTACCCAACAGGCAAAGCCCAATTACAGGATAATTACAATAAAAGTAAATGTAGGTGTATGTACAACAAAATATAAACAATAAATAAACTAAAAAATAAGCAAGGAAAAAAAAAGAAAAAAAAAAAAAATACACATAAACGTAAACCATTATGCATCTACATCGTTGGACCTCACTTCTTCATTACAAATATATCCTCTAGATTACTAGCCAGACGTGATAGGGTATACGTAGGCGCTCTCTTCATAATATTTGTTCTTCCGAAAGGGGTAAGAAATGTGCTATTGTGCCTGGAGTTGATCCGTGGAACCAAAAAAGTCATCCGTGCAAGTAGGTAAGGGCAGTCGATACTGTTGTTCACAAGTTTGCGCAAAAATCGTGTGCAGATGGTATCTCTTCTTTCAGCCAAGGACGACATTTGGTGACGCTCCAACAATTCTTCCTGAGCAATACCTCTTTCAGGATAAACACCATCAGCTTTATATGAAAGGAATTTAAAAAATTTCCGATGAATGCGGTCCAACATTAATGAATCACATGCATAGATCGTGTACCAAATTAAGGATGCATATTCCAGCTTACTCAATACAAAAGAGTAGTACAGTGACTTTAACAAAGACATGTCCCTGAAGTATTTTGAGACTCGCATAATAAACCCCAGCGACTTAAATACCCCCGCACAAATATTTTCAATATGAAATTTGAAAGTAAGGCCAGCATCATAAATAACTCCTAGATCTTTATATTCTGTTTTAGCAGAAAGTGGATTTCCGATAATAATGTAAGATGAGGTAACTGACGAAATCGAGCGAGTATAACTAACCACACAACACTTTTCAGTATTTAGCTTAAGCTTAAAGTTTTGACACCATGCAGTCATCATATCTAGATTATGCTGAAGCCTATCTACATCCAATGCCGAAGTGATTTCCAAGTATATTTTTATATCATCGGCATATCCAAGAACAGGACAGTCAAGTTGGAGTAGCAAATCATTTATGAATAAAATGAAAAGCAAAGGGCCTAGGTTTGATCCTTGAGGGACGCCGGAAGACAGTATGAATTCATTGGAAGAGAAGCCATTGTAACTTACGTAACATTTCCTTCCTTTCAGGTATGATTGCATTAAATTAAAAACAGCAGGGACAAAGCCGAACGAACCCAATTTAGAGAGAAGAACCTCATGATCCATTAAATCAAATGCTTTTGAAAGGTCTGTGTAAATCACGTCGACCTGTCCACGTCTGTCCAATACCTCGCATATATACTGAGTCACCGAAGCTAAATTGGTAACAGTTGACCTACCCGTCACAAAGCCATGCTGGTCATTCGAAATAAAAGAGCGTGTACTCGTATATATACTAAGATACAGAACTTTTTCAAATAGTTTAGCAAAGTTTGATATTATTGAGATGGGTCTGTAGTTGGAAAGAAGTGTACGGTCACCCTTCTTATGCACCGGCACAATTCTAGTAATTTTCCATTTATTGGGAAACACACAAGTGGATATGGCTAAATTAATAATTATTTTCAGAGGATACGCAAACACATATCTACAATCTCGAACTAGTCTGTATCGAACTTTTGCCGAATTTACGTCAGCTTCATAGCGTAATAGAACTTGGGTAATCTCCGGATCTTTTAGTTCTATAGCCGCTTGAAGAGGTGTTAAAATATTTAGATCGTGTTGATTTACGTCAAAGTTATGTTCCAATAACATCTTGACTATATCAAAGTGTGTAAAGCGTTAACCTTTTTTTTTTTTGTAATAGAATTTAAACATATTCCCTATCGTTTAAACGTACGGCAGTTTGAAGTAGCGTCAAACCAGTTTCGTGATTTATGCTATCTGGTGAGAGTCCATTTCGTAAAAATATTTTGATAATGTCTACATTTTTCTCTTTGCTTATAGCACCGCAAAGCGTGGCGACTCGATGTTCTCACGCGCAATCAAAGACGTGTTGCATGAAAACATCATCGACTTCTTTATCATTGATCTCCTCAATAAGACGGAGAGTTGTAATCCAAAATTTGTCGGCGAGATCCAGATCATCGCCCCACTCCATTAACGATTTGAGAGTAGTCGAATTTAAAAGTCCTTCCTTAATTAGCGCTTGGAGTTCCTCTTCTAGATCTATATTATTCCAGTTCTTCGTGACCTTTGTAATAACGCTTATGCTTTCATCAGGTTCTGTGAAATCGTGTATCCACTCAAGTGTCTTTTGCTGATCGCTAGCGTTACGAATCTTCAATAATCGCACAATAATTCCCATATTCTTAGCTTTCTTCGCTCTATAGAATATTCCATCGGCAAACGTTAGAATATTCCCATCGGCTCCGTACTTCAATAATAATTTCACCATGGCTGCATCTTCTCTAAGTGCGGCGATGAACAGAGCCGTGATATCGTATTCGTTTATAAAATTCACATTCGCATGATTGTCCAACAGTATTTTAGCAACATTCACGTTTCCTGTTTCTGCTACACTTATAAGAGGTGTAAAGCCAAACTTATCAACGCAATTTACATGTGCGTCCTTTTCCAGTAACATTTCTACAACCTCTTCACGTCTTTGTATTTTCCCAATTATTGCTTCGTGCAGAGGATTCCGTCCATATTTGTTCTTAGCATTTACGTCAGCGTTATAGTTTAGTAACATTGATAAAATGTTCTTGTTTTCTGTGATAATAGCGAATGTGAGAGGCGTTAAATCTTTTAAATCCATGCAATTTACGTCAGCTCCATTTTTCAGAAGCAATTCGATAATCTCTACATTTTGCAATTCGATAGCAGCCTGCAGAGGTGTTTGCCCACAACTGTTCCTAAATTCAGATCGGCGTCATAATTCAATAGCATAGAAACGATATCCCTCTTTTCCTTTAGAATAGCCAAAGTAGAGGTGACACAGTGTTTAAATCGAATTGGTTTACGTCAGCTCCATTTTGTAGCAGTATCTTGATAATCTCTACATTGTCTTGTTCGATAGCTAAATGGAGACATGTTTGGTGATTATTGTCTTTAACATTGGCGTCTGCTTTATAATTAAGTAACATTTTAACAATGTAGGTATTGCCCGCTTTGATTGCGTAAATAAGAGGGTAGTTGAATAGCAACTGAATAATATTTTTATCTCCCGCATTAATAGTGAGTGAGAGGTGTTGCACCGTTTAAATCCACATGATTTGCATTTGCGTTATTTTGCAACAGCAGTTTTGTAATTTCTAGAGCGTCACCAAAATGCTTCATCTTATCTTCAACTTTAAAGTTAGCGTACCGACTGTAATCAGTATATTTTTGGACAGCACCTGTTCTTTTTTTTGTAATAGCCCAAATGAGAGGAGTCAAACCTTTCGGATCGGCACAATTTACATTTGCTCTACTTCGTAAAAGCATTTCTATAATCTCTAAATACCCTGTTTCTATCGCCCAATATAGGGGTGTTTGGCCAAATTTATTTTCAAAATTCACTTCGGCGTTGTAGCTAATAGCATCTGTATGACATCCTTATTTCTCACTTTAATTGCGTAAATAAGAGGTGTTAGACCGTCCGCATCCATATAATTTATAGGTACGCCGTTTCGTAAGAGCAATTCTATAGATTCCTTATTGTTTGTATTTATTGCATTGTACAGTGGTCTATTAGAATACATATTATTGAGGTTCGCACAGGTATTATGCTTTAGCAACATTTCAATGATATCCGTCCTTCCGCTCAGTGTGGCCAAATCGAGAGGAGTATACTTGGTGGAAGGCATACGAGTAGCACTTGTTTTATGTTCCAGTAACGTTTTGATGATTTCCAACTTTGATGAATCGTACGTTTCATCAAAATCCGCACTTGCATTATCTATTGCAACTAAAAGAGGTGTTAGATTTTCAGCATCCATAAGGTTAGCATCTACCTTTTCTAATAAGGTCCTTGTAATGTCCACATCTCTAGTTCTTACGCTCATATGAACAACTGTTGTATTGTTATCGTGACCCGCGTAAGGGTTTAATACTTTATAACTATCCCATAATAGTTTTACAAGCGCAGTATTTTGCTTTGCAAAGACGCTATAATGCAGAGGGGTACAATTAAATATATCAGTTTTATTAAAGTTTGCTTTTGCCGCAATATATGCTTTTACGGTCTCGATATTAGAGTATATGCAGGCAAGATGAATACCTCTAAGGTTTTCTTTTCGTAACCGTCTTTGATTGTAAACAGATATCGCGAAATTCTAAAAAGGTTTTGTTCTCTTTATGTTTTAAGAACAGCAAATCCTGTATCATTTCGATCGAAGAGTGCTTTATGGCAGCGTTGTACAACCTATCGAAATCGTCATTAAACAAAAACTTGCAAGTAGAGTAGTTTACGTCATCCATATGAGTTGCATAGTAGTTCAAATATGCCTCCAAGATTACGATATACTCGTCTTTCCACAGGTTACGAATGAATATGTAATTCTCCCAATAGTCAATCCAGGTCCATTTCATTACCTTGTCGCGCGCATATAAGTCGTATCCGTTCATTCGCATACGCCATAGAAGTACGTTTAATCTGTTTGATTTTTGCGAGAAATTGCGGTCATAGATGATAGCAGCCAGGTGGAGGGCATTTCTTCCAAGGTCATCTGTTTCTAGCAGCAGTTGGCTATTCGACACTTCCATATAAGACAACTTTGTGGAATGGGAACTTTTCGGAGTGCATGTCTAATATATTTCTCTTGCTCTCCAACATTAAACTATAGACGTACCCTGCATCTTCATGATCAATATTTTCAATTAACCATTGCATAACAAAAAATTCCGCGAAAGTCTAATGAACAAAAATCTTATTTTCGTTATCGTCGAAGCAATTGATGAAGCCAAGTCTTGTAAAATTAGAATATTTCGGGTAGTTCTTTTCTTGCAGTTTTTGTACAACGCTATAACTGCGAAATACTACTTGCAAGGCTAAAGACCGGTGATGCGACAAAATATTTTGCTTCTCTTTTTCGTCCAGGCAATGCGGTTTCATTCGTTGACAATAATCTTTCATTCTCAGATCTACAATGCTCTCGAAAAGATTCCACTTATTTACGACCTCAAGGTTAATTTCGTTTTCAGAAATGGTCCTTAACATATTTAAATACAGAGGATTCATCATAAATTCTGATGGTACGTGACGTAAGCCACTAATACTTAGATTCCAATTGTTTACATGCTGTTCATCAGATTGAACTCCGAGACCTTCTATTTTGAAGGTTTCAACTTGAAATTCATTGATTAATTGATTGGCGACCGTCAATCGTGAAGCAATGATTACTCTTTGCAAACCGATTTTCTGGACCCTCTCTATTAATTCCAGTACCTGTTGTTCACATGTAGCTGTCACCTCATTGAATGAATCCAAAAGTAATATTAATCGAGCATAGTTAGTAAACAAAGTAGTTAAAAATCGGTTGTATGGCAATGTGTCATGTTTCTCACACAAAAAATGCAGAGGATTTTGGAACAATTTCGGATTGCGTTCGTACAAGTCAACCTGGTAGCGGGCCAGATCGATAAATAGGATATAATATTGGGATTCGCAAAGGTGAAATAAAGAGTGTAATAGTGCAGTTTTGCCCATTCCAGGTTCTCCTGTTACAAGGGTAATTGGGCTACTGCTCTCTTTAAAAACATCTTTTTCTGCTATCTGTTATCCATTGTCTTCCACTATAGTTTTATAGTGCCCATTAACACGTTTGCGCAAATATCTAGGTACGTACTTCGGATAGATACAAAACGGAACTTCGCCAATAATAGGTAGAGGGTCGTCTAGCTCCACGTTGTACACACTTTCTCCATTCTAATCACAAAAGAAACATTTTAAACCACGATTCTCTTCTTCTTTTTGTACGGCGCTTAGATGTTGACTCTGCGATAACAGTACTAGTTTGTCATCTGTCAAACGTAAACGAAAGCTTTCATAGCTCTTGAACCTAAAATCTTCTCTAATCTTTTGGTAAAATTCACAACTCATTTCAGGCTTGCAGTAAATAGTAATTATATTTCCAGTTGGTCGGTGTTCATCGTAGTTCTGCTGTTGGAGATTCGTAGTCTCAATTATAAACAACATATAGCTGTTATCATCTAAACAATCTTGCTTTAAATAAGCTCTTCTTGGTCTCATTAAATTTATAATATCCAGCCAAGTTACAGATTCCATCAACATTGTATCTTGGTTGATAATCTCATATAACGAAACCGGCTTTCTACCTTGCAGCGAAACTAAAACAGCTTTCATAACTTCATCGCTTTCCGCATCACCTAAATGTCTAACCGCGCTCAATCCGTAACTTTTCATTTCTTCGTACCTTTTCTCAACGTCCGAGTCTATTACGATATATTTTTTCTGCAAGTGCAAAAATTCTTTTAGAAACGGAAGCGGGGTATCGACTCTTAAGAGAAGGGGTGCTTTACCATTCACCCATGCGTGTAGTGTTAAATCCTTCAGGCTATCTGGTTTGAATTGTTTCGTCTTAAGCGCCTCCTTTAACTTGTCTTCTAGCTTGCCTCCTTCGCTAATCATATCGTTCCATTTGTCAATGCTAATGATGTCGCGAATATTCCACAAAATGCATCCAAATAGGTACTGTTCAACGTGCAATTGATTTTGTACAATGGTGACGTCCTGTTTCATCATTAACCGATTCAACACAGCAATTCCCTCGTGTTTGAATGCAATTGCTGTGGTAGGCGTAACCACGTAATTAGTGAGCTTGATCTTTAATAATTCATGTTCGAACGTTGTTTTATCAAGGCCCCTCGTATACTTGGCAAAATATTTCTCAAGATGTAAAAGTATCAAGGATACATCGTCAATTTTCCAGATACCTTTGATTATGTGATTAATCTTTTGGGTATCAGGCTGATTGAAAAATAAGTAAAAACTGTTGAAAAGGTTTTGATGATCTACAATTTCCGAGTCTTCAGAAAACAACTCGCAAGGCATCCTGTCGTAAATGGTTTCATGTATATTAAAAGGTCTACAACGTGGCCTAAGTTTCAAATCAATAGTGCCAACATTTCCTGTCATAGGAAACGTATTTTTAGCGGGCCTTTTATTGCAAAAATACCAAAAATTAATACGATCACTTCTAGCACTTTCTCCAAGTTTTAGGCCTCCTTTTTTTATAATTTTTTCATATCCATCACAGTATTTATCTATATTCAATTTATCTTTGCCGGATTTAACTTGAATCGCATAAATTTGTCTCTCTTCTAGTCCTTTAAAGTATACCTCCGCCACTATATCATCAAAAGGCTGGGCCTCGCCGACATTAGAAAAGATGCGATAATCTTCAATATTATTGTTCTTGGAAAGTAAAGACGTGAAGAGTGCTGTTACACTAAGTTCATATTTACTGCCTGCATCGCATTTGGAACCGGGAGTTTGTTTTGCCATTGCGGAATATAGAGTCTCTCGCTGTCAGAAAATCCTGGTAAAAGAATTGAGTGTTATTAAATTAGGCCGGGGAAAACACAATAATAAATTAAAATAGTTGTACCCATTTATTAACCGGGTGAAAGTACACTCGATAAGTTATTCCAATGTACTGCTATTTGAATGCATAATTTTGTTAACAATAATGATAGCAAGGACTGTGGCGTAGTATGGTAAACAACACATAAGT
>CACRWG010005121.1:0-11301 GCA_902654985.2 Oryctes borbonicus
CTACTTTACATAATAATTTATGGCTTTAATCCCTTAGAAAAGAGTGTCTGCTTAATATTTTTCTAATTTTATGTATTAATAATTGTATACAGTGTGATACAATAGATTTTTATTGTATGACCGAACTTCACTGAACGGCAGTGTACACCGCTTTGTAAATAATTTAAAAATAAACAATACATCTGTTTACGCAGGGTTGGATCCAGCCGGACCTGGTTATACGGACGTCGCCCATAACTTACGGCTTGATCCGGGCGATGCGAAATTGGTCGACGTAATTCATACCTACATGAGGGTCCTGAGCTTATCCGAGCCGCTAGGTCACCTAGATTTCTATCCTAACGGCGGAAGATACCAGCCCGGATGCCCCGATATTTACGATATCTGTAAGTACTAGCCGGTCGTTACAGGACGACTTAAACCGCACAGCGCGAGCTTCCTAGGTAAGCGTATTTCAACGAAATATAACGTAGGACGTACATACATACATCTGGAGTTTAATATGAACATTGTATGAAAATTATAGGTTGGATGTTGAAGGTACAGTCGCTAGAGAAGTTATTATTTGGAATTAAGAGCAGCTAGGAACAAAGGAAATATCGAAAGAGTTTTAATAATTAGAGGCGTTACTGTATTGATTTTATTAAGTTGCTTTAAAAGTTTTTGATGCTATCAACCATTCTCTGACATTTGGTGTCTTGAATCATGTTGGCTTTAGCAACATTACATTTTCCACTTCGTGTTTGGTAAATAGAACGCAACTAATCTCATATAAAGGTTTAATGTTCACCACAACTTAGTGTATTTGGAGTTCCTCAGCGCAGTATTCTTGGTCCTTTACTCTATATTATTTATACGTCTAATACTGTTAAATGTCCACATTACTTCAAGTACACTCCCCGACAAAAACTTAGACGCGGTAAGATGTTTTAAAGGTTTTAAGGGTTACAACATTTCTTTGCGAAACTAGCAAGATATCTAATTAAGTTTTTATTCATAAAAGTAAAATAAACTTAAAAATATCTCCTCCAGTAATATATGAACTGAATAATAAATTATTACTCTAATGTTTAAACAATTTCTGCGACAAAAATTTAGACGCTCTGTTGCAAATGTAAAACAAAAATCAACAAATGAGTGATCAGTAATGCGTAGATCCTCCATTGTTCTTAATCACTTCCAATAGTCTGTTATTGATAGATTTATATAAATTTAACACATAATTTTGAGGGATATTCTGTCATTCAGTCACTATTGAAGTTTTCAGGTCCTGTACCGTGAAATATTGACGGCCTCCACCATAAACGCGACGTGCCAATTCACCCCGCATGTTTTCGATAATGTTTAAGTCTGGTGACCGTGCCGGCCACTGTAAAGTTTTAATCTTTTTCCCTTTAAATCATTCAGTAATGGTTTTTGCTTTATGAATTGGCGCGTTATCTTGCTGAAAAACAAAATTGCGCCCGGCCCATTGGTTTCCAAAACGTAGAAGATTCTCACGCAATAAGTCTTTATACGTCACAAATGTCATTTTGTTTTTGCAAAACACTATCCCACTTTTATCGCGAAATCCAATCGCTGCCCATATCATCACAGATCCACCCCCTTAATTGTCTGGTCATTTTCACTTTTGGTTCCTTTCTCAGATCATGATAATAATGCAAGCACCCATCCGGTCCGTCCAAATTAAAACGTTCCTCATCGGTAAATATAACTTTTTCCCATTGTTTCTTCCAGGATACGTGTTCTTCAGCAAATCTCAACCTCGCTTCTTCGTGTTTCGCCGAAAGTGGCGGTTTTCTCAACATTTTCTTCCGTGATATTATCGGCGACGGTTTTAAAATCCTTTGAACATTACGCACGTGCGTTTGTACCCCCGCCTGTTCTGCAATAACTCTCGCAAACGCAGAAGAATTGGATGCACACCGCAATATCTGCGTTTATCCTGCTCACTTACAGCTTTTGGTCGCCCCTGGCCTTTTGGTTTGCCGTAATTTTCCGGATCTTTTAGGAAATTTCTAACGGAATGAACGCTTCTTCGTAACCGACGAGCAATTTCCTTCTTATTAACACCATCCTGGTGCCAGGCTAGAACTTTACCCCTTTCTATCAAGGATAATTGCTTTGTTCTACCCATATTGCAAACACTTTGTAAAATATAATTTCTCGTGGTGAAATGTGTACACTTTACCTGCACAACCGCTGCATATAAAGAGAAGCATCAAATTAAACCATTTTTGCTTACATTAATGTAATAAACGGGGTCTAAATTTTCGTCGCATTTAAAATTCCTATTTTGATCTGGGAAAACCCCAATTACCCCTCACAAAGCAATAAATACCCAGAAATATCTATAAATGGACTATTTACATAACAAGTATTAATAACCCTCATTTACATTTTATATAACGTCTATAAACTTTGTTTCGTAAATAGAAACGATACCGCGTCCATGTTTTTGTCGGGTAGTGTATCATCTTTACGCTGACGATACGCAAATTTATTATTCTTTCAGTGTTGGGGATTCGGAATAGGCTATTTCTCACATAAATAATGATCTTCAAATCCTTGTCGATATATCTATAAAACACGGCCATCCCATTAAGCAGTTTGTACTCGTGATTTAGGGCTTTACTTGGACACAAAATTTCGTTTTAAACGAAAAGTTATTGTAATGCGCGGGCGTCTACTACGACTATTTGGAGAGTATTGACAAAATCAGAATTTATCGCCTGCAGAATTAATGTTTGTTGAGGTTTGTCTACAGCTTACGCAAATTTCATAGATTAACCGTACAGTTAGATGGGCAGGTTGGATTAGTACGTCACGTATAGCTTCAGAGTTCTTTTCAACAATTTTTACCAGAAAATATTATTTTATAAAAAATCTACCTTTATAATAAAATTGTTCCTAGGACTGGTCAATTTAAGATTTGAAGGCTTACTTACTTCACAACCGGGACTCAACAGTTTTTTTGTCCTACTTTATTATTTGGTACTATTGTATTGTGTTGGAGAAGGAGAACAGCTGTCTACCCTCAAGGCAGTTGATCTCGAAGCTATTAGCATGTGAATTTCTTATTATTTTCTTTATTTTCTGTTATTGAATACTTGTTCAACAAGTACGTTAATAAACAACACACATCGACCTAAAAAAAAGACTCCTTCTTTCTTATTATTACTATTATCATTGTTATTATTATTATTATTATTAATCAAAAAAATATATAAATTTATCTCTTCTTCTTCCAGTGAAACTCCCCGAGAGCCTTGTTTGTAACCATGGTAGAGCGGTGCTGTATTTCGTAGAATCTATTATTAATAGCGGCGCCTTCAAAAGCAAACACTGTCAGTCGGTTGAGGATGCCATGCATGCCAGATGCTTTGAAGATTCTGACGTTTACATGGGAAACGCTGCCACATATAGGTAAAACGTGTGGCATTTATTGTCATGTACGTATCGCTGGAATCGTTACACGAGTCTCTTCTTCGAATTTTCAGCAATGGAATCTATTACGTCAAGACGAGGCCGAAATATCCTTTCTCGTACTGAAGAGGGAACTGCGGAGCATCCGTCTCGCGCGAAAAGTATTATTTATAGACGTGTTAAATTTAAAAAAATAAATTTATTTAAAGAATAAAATTGTTTGTATGTTATTTGAAATCAAATCCAGTGTTCTTGTCTATATTATTTTCGTGCTTCATCAAGATTATTATCCTTTAAATGATTTGTTTTTTTTTGACAATTATTCTGGAATTAATAATAAAAAAAATAAATCGACGCACTTTTCGATATTGAATGATCCTATATCACAATTCCTAAGAAAGAAGGATGATCTTCAGATGTTAATTTTTTTTTAGCCAATTTCTGGTTGCGTGTATTTGTTGATCGCACATTTATCGCCAGGGAAGGCTGTATAATTCGAAAGTTTAGATTTTCAAACGTTACAAAAGCTCCACCAAATAGAGAAATTCTGATTCTGGGAACACCAGAACAATGGCAAAGTTTGTCCTCAACTGTTTCCGTCTCTTCTGGACGCAGACTACAGACTTTTTCTTTCGAGAGAAGGCCATCCTGTGTAAGTCCTTTCTTTAATCCAACATTGCCGGAAAGGCTTATGGTTTGAATACATTGACAGATTTCCTGTGAAGTTCCATAAGCTTCTGGACTTCACCTCGGTTGGGCCTTCGGATAAAATAGACCCGTGGAGTTGGCTAACGTGTGTTTTAGCAATGTTAAAAGATATACCAACCAAAGGTTCTAGAGCCAGCGGAGTGTGCTCAGCTCCCTAATATTGCCATGAATGCCAGTTTGTCCTGGCGTTTAAATGAGAGTAACCTTGTTGTTCCTACCCAAGGTGTTAATCTTCAGCGTCAAGCTTGGAGAGAAAATTTTTATCGACCTGTGTCGGAGTATCTCGGCACCCATAACGAGTTTTGCGATAACAGGCTTTCCAGAACCATCGTTATAAAGGTTAATATCGGCTCAAATTAAGGAATTGCTGGGAATGTTGTGGCGCACAGCACGTTCGAGGGCATAGAGAGAATCGCCAAGATTTCTGTCCTAGCGCAGGCAATATTGTGTGGCGGTTATACCGCAAGCAGGTGTCTTTTTTTCTTTTATCAGAAGTATGTGAGCCGTTCCGGGTGTGGCACTTATGAACAAATTAAATGTGAATCTTGTTACAACGAAGTAATAACTTTTACCAAATGCAGATATCTTCCTTTGTACCTTTCACAAAAAATATTCGTTCCTGCTAGCTGCACATGGTTCAAAACACAAACCAATGACTCAGCTCCTCAGCATTCCTTAGCAATTTTTTTAGATCCCAAAGGAACACTTCCCAGGCATTGGTTATGCATAACACCAAAACTTACGGATGCTTATTTTTCTTTCGCTAGTTTACGATTTCGCTGCCCTTGAAGAATTTTTAGACTTTTTACGTATACATTACAACCGCTACCGCCCATCGAAGTGTATTTATCCGCCGTTAATGTAAACAATATCTAAATATAAGCTTCAAGGAACGAACTCATCAAGTTGCGAAAAAATCTCGGTCAAATGTACAGTCGGCGTCTCTACTAGTGAGTGGGTTTAAGTTGAACACGTTCCGTATTCATTCATTCGGGTAGGAGTCATCGACCTCACCTCGTAAATACGATTTCGCCCTTAATAATCTTGGCTCCGGTGCCCCTTTCAATATGTGCGAGACGGACGTCGTGCAGAATGGAAAGCGGAGATTGTGAAGCGAAATAAATAACGATGCCTAAATTTAGATTGCGGAGGTAAGATCGTCTAGGTGAAATGGCATGATGCTTAACGTTGCACCTTCTTAATCCTTAATATTTTCGCCTCACTTAATTATTATTGTCTCTGAAGAAGACGTTACTGCTCTTTATGTTTCTATTTTTTTATCGGTTCATGGACGATTAAATCCAATGCTGGAACTTCCTTTTGACATTTATTGACAATTCGAATTACAGTGATTGATGTTTATTAATGACTTTTTCACTACGAATCACAAAAATTTATCGGTGAAAACTATTTTGGTAATGAACAAAAGTGACAGAATGGTGAATGGTCGAATTTTATGCAAATTCTTCGCTGAGTTGCTAAATTTAGTGAAACTGGAGCGGTCAGCAGACGTACAGATCACTCAGATCGATTAGGAAGCTTTATTGTGTCTAAAAATCACACGAATGACGGTAATATCCTTCATAAATTCTTATCCTTAAACGAAGCTGGTTCCACCTTAATGGTTTTATTAATAAAAAAAACACATGCATGTGGTCCAGTGAAAAATCTTAAGAAGGCTAACATTTGGATAGCAGCTTCATCATCATCATCAGCAGCTCAAACGAACTCAGCAAACATCAATAAGACATTATCCCAGACATTCCCAATCGTATCCCAATTGGATTAACGTCAATAAAGTAATAGGTGGCTCTAAGGAAGTTAGTAACTAAAGAGCTATTACTATTCAATATTTAAATACTTTCTCTCTTCAGAACCCTCAGCAGCAGGGTTTTTTTTTAAGAGTTTTTCAACCATAACAGCATTCGTTTTCTGCCTACATGAACTGGAGATAATTCTATGGCCGGTTAACCCTCCAGTTGATGGGGTGGATCTGTGAGGCTTGGCAAAATCATTCTTTTTGTATTTTTTAAATTTCTTTAGATGCGTTTTTCTTAGTTTATTTTTTTTTGTGTTTTCTGTCTTTTGGCTACAAGGTATAAAACATTCTTGAGGCCTTCTCTTACATTGTAAATATTTACGCGGAACTTCTTTTAGCCTCGTTGGGTAAAGTTGGCTAAGTCTCTGAATATCAATGCTTACACTTTCAGGTGCTTTGGCATAAGCTGGCAAATTTTTATTTACATTATAACGAGATCCCTTTCTTTGTTTGTCTTCTGTAAGAGGGTCCCATTTCTATGTAAAACTGGTATCTTGAGAACACGACGAAATGCTACCATGGATTGTCGAAGTTGAGAGTTGATTATTGCCTGAGCACTGCCGTTTGGTGCAATTTGGTGCAATACAAGAAGGTCACTTCCGATGGAAATGAAAAGTATCAAAGATAGGCCTATAAAGAATTCAATTTCTCGTATTCCATGCTGACACGGCCACTAGCGATATTCCTCAGAATATTGAATATAGCAGGTACCAACGCATATTCATAATAAATAAAAATGACAACTCAGATAAAGAATTTAGAAAAATCTGACGACTGCTTTTGGACAACTCGAGCAAGGAACTAGTGCTGGAAAACACGAAAAATAAGGCTATTCCCAAGCCCAGATGAATCCCAGAAGTCTTTGGCTGCTCGAAAAACATGCAAATACTACATGCACCAAAAATCACGCCATTTCTGCAAGTTTTGCGGTGCCTGCAGTTGTTTGGAATACGTAAAACCATGCTGCATCGACTGCGCAGAGAAGCTATATTCTATTCATGAACGTTACATATATCAAAATTACAATAATTTTTTTTGTATTGGTTGAACACTACTCTTTATTTAACCATATTTTTTGTTATTTTCTTCTACTTTCTTTTGTTTACGATTTTTTTGAAAACTGCCTTAATTTTCTTTTTTCTCGCGTTAACGTTCTTTCCACAACTAATTTTTACTTGCAGCAGTTCAAAATAGATCGGATTAACAGTAGAATACAGAAAAATCAACATATTAGTGCGTTTATATACAATGTTGACCTTGAAACCATCGATCTCAACTGAAGGGCTAAATATCACCAGGACAATATAAGAGAAAAAAACATTCTCTCAAGAGAATCAAGAGAATGGATAAATTGATATGAAAGAAACAAGTTAATTCAACAAGTTTTACCGTCAGATTTTGTCCATTATTATTTGAATAAAAGTTTTTTTTCTCCAGCGCTCTGACAATGGTCAACAATAATTTCTGCACGTTGTTCGTTGAAACTCTAATGGAAATGTGGCACCATTTCAAAGTTGTTGCAATGGTTTTCTTAAATCCTAATTGGTGTACGTAACGATATTACTTTGTGTACTTCTGCAGGATGGGAAACGAGTCCAGCACTAGGCTTTGAGTGGTAAATTTAATTATGCGGAAAGTTATTTTCGTTTATTGCGAAAGTTTTGCGTTTAGATGCGTTGCGGAAAGAAATGAGGCTTGCTAAGCACTCGGAATAGCCTTCCTTCTACCTCCGTATATGTTTAGATGTATACTGTTTAAGGTTTTACATGATCATTAAAAAAAAAGAGACAACCGCCTTCGATTTTAATTCCGGCAGTGACCCGCGATAAGAAATTTGCGACTCTTTCACAGAATATGGATAAACCGGACATGAAGAACTGCAGTGACTGTAATAAAGCCTATCTCGGACAAACGAAACGGCCAATAGGCGCTAGGTTCAAAGAGCATATAACCCATTGCCGTTATGGAAGAATCGAATCGCCAAAAGTAATGTAATAATTGCTTTGCGATCTATACCAAGGGAGGAAGTTTCAATTATGCTTTCTTGCAGTGGCGTGCGCCGTAGAATGTGTCTGTATATGCCGGCGAAAAGGTGACTAGAGTCTACGATAAATTTTATTGCTGTTGATCTGAATGCGGATATAATAAACATAAATACCAAACGAACAAAAATAAAAAAGACACTATATTCGTTATACATTCTTTCGATAGGGATTGTACGTTTTTATTGCGCTCTTAAAAGCTGCAACTTTATGCGCTGGCACATTGGAATTGTCGACGTGTACCAAAAATCAAAGCGTTTGTTTTGAAAGAGTCCCCATTCCCATAGGCCCAAACTCCCAACTCATGCAAATGCAAAGCAGGCGAAGGCAGTAAGCGCAGCCGAGTAAACAGAGGCAGACAACACGTGCGACACGATGCCTCGAATGATACGTTTTTGCACGATGAAAACATCGCGCTTTCCCTTAGAGGAGGCCCACGGAATCACCCCATACCTAAACCTACTGCACACACATAAGCATAGGAAACAGTTTTTTTTTAATTTCATGATCTACAATATTTCTACTACATACTAAGCTGATTTTAATTTCTGGAGAAGTTATATTCTGGAGTAATGGCGTCATTGGGCCTGCTTGAGTTCCCTTAACTGCGTCTGATGATCTCCGCCATGTAGGAGCTTGTTAGGCTGGCCTTTCTTTGAATATGTATATGTGGTGGTTTTAGGTTGAGGATGACTTCTAGAGCATCTGTCGGGGTGGTTTTCGCGGCCTCGTCGCGCACATACACTACCCGACAAAAATTTAGACCCGGTAAGATGTTTTAAGGGTTTTAAGGGTTACAACATTTCTTTGCGAAACTAGCAAGATATCTAATTAAGTTTTTATTCATAAAAGTAAAATAAACTTAAAAATATCTCCTCCAGTAATATATGAACTAAATAATAAATTATTACTCCAATGTTTAAAGAATTTCTGCGACGAAAATTTAGACGCTCTGTTGCAAATGTAAAACAAAAATCAACAAATGAGTGATCAGTAATGCGTAGATCCTCCATTGTTCTTAATCGCTTCCAATAGTCTGTTATTAATAGATTTATATAAATTTAACACATAATTTTGAGGGATATTCTGCCATTCAGTCACTATTGAAGTTTTCAGTTCCTGTACCGTGAAACATTGACGGCCTCCGCCATAAACGCGACGTGCCAATTCACCCCGCATGTTTTCAATAATGTTTAAGTCTGGTGACCGTGCCGGCCACTGTAAAGTTTTAATCTTTTTCTCTTTAAACCATTCGGTAATGGTTTTTGCTTTATGAATTGGCGCGTTATCTTGCTGAAAAAACAAAATTGCGCCCGGCCCATTGGTTTCCAAAACGTAGAAGATTGTCACGCAATAAGTCTTTATACGTCACAGATGTCATTTTGTTTGTGCAAAACACTATCTCACTTTTATCGCGGAATTCAATCGCTGCCTATATCATCAGAGATCCACCCCCTAATTGTCTGGTCATTTTCACTTTTGGTTCCTTTCTCAGATCATGATAATAATGCGAGTAGCCATCCGGTCCGTCCAAATTAAAACGTTTCTCATCGGAAAATATAACTTTTTCCCATTGTTTCTTCCAGGATACGTGTCCTTCAGCAAATCTCAACCTCGCTTCTTTGTGTTTCGCCGAAAGTGGCGGTTTTCTCAACATTTTCTTCCGCGATATTACCGGTGACGCCTTTAAAATCCTTTCAACATTACAAACGTGCGTTTGTACCCCCGCCTGTTCTGCAATAACTCTCGCCGACGCAGAAGAATTGGATGCACACCGCAATATCATGCGTTCATCCCGCTCATTTACAGCTTTCGGTCGGCCCTGGCCTTTTGGTTTGCCGTAATTTTCCGGATCTTTTAGGAAATTTCTAACGCAATGATCGCTTCTTCGTAACCGACGAGCAATTTCCTTCTTACTAACACCATCCTGGTGCCAGGCTAGAACTTTACCCCTTTCTATCAAGGATAATTGCTTTTTTCTACCCATATCGCAAACACTTTATAAAATATAATTTCTCGCGGTGAAATGTCTACACTTCACCAGCACAACCGCTGCCTATAAAGAGAAGTATCAAATTAAACCATTTTCGCTTATATTAATGTGATAAATGCACAATGTCTAAATTTTCGTCGCATTTAAAATTCCTATCTTGATCTGGGAAAATCCCAATTACCCCTCGTAAAGCAATAAATACCCAGAAATATCTATAAATGGACTATTTACATAACAAGTATTAATAACCCTCATTTACATTTTATCTATAAACTTTGTTTCGGGGCAGTGTATATGCTAGTCTTCTCCACCATGCCATCGAGCCATGTTATAATTGATCTGTTTAATTGATGCGAGAGTTCCATTTAAGTTTTTGATCAAACCATACCCCAAAGTATTTGTTGTTTTTTTTGCAGATAGAATCTCCACTCCTCCTAGCATAATTGGCATTAAACCTTGGATTGTGCGAGGTTATAAAAGGTCCAATAACATTTTCCCGATTATCTGATTTTTGCAAAATGCTCTTTATGAAAGCATAAACTGCCATCTTCCAGGCACAAAAACTGAACGATTATTAATGATTTTCTCAAAAAACTCGGGAAAGGAAAGTTTGGAAGCAATGATACGGGTCTACAATTATTCTTTATATATCGGAATGGCTTTAGCTATTTTGAGTTGGGTTGAAAAAAATGCATTGCTTAATAGCATTATTAATAATATAAATAAGAGGTTCAACAACGTTCTTTTTTAATCTATGTAAAAGGAATTTCGTCATAACCTGAAGAATTGTGCTATGAAATTTTCTTAATTGTATCTAATATTCCACAAGGTTCGTGATGTTTGTTCATGAGGCAATTCTCCGATTGAATTTTAACAATAGAAGTCTCAACCAGTCTTCTGTATTTTGTTATTTATATCTTTAGTAACCCATATCTTTCCGCATTGAAGCGTCTTAGGAAATGCTACGTTAAAATAATGTAAAAATATATTTCCAAAGATATCAGATTGCTTATTAACATTACTAACAGAGAAAAACATTAACCGTCAACATGAAGAAGACATTCGTGTCAGTCGATGTTAGTGTTCCCTTTTAAATGCAAAGAATCGAATCTCGAGCTTCCATTAAATTCCTGCATTTGAAAAGCTGTACGTCTACGCAAGTTAAAGTCGAGATTGCTGCTTTTTACACAATTTAGGACAGCTGAAATTAAACGTGTCCGCGCTAGTTGATATTTTTGTAATAGATACAACGTCTAAAGGTTACGCCAATGATAAAAGAACCTCGTAACTACGTAACTAATAGGTTCCTGAAA
>CACRWG010005122.1:0-11301 GCA_902654985.2 Oryctes borbonicus
CTACTTTACATAATAATTTATGGCTTTAATCCCTTAGAAAAGAGTGTCTGCTTAATATTTTTCTAATTTTATGTATTAATAATTGTATACAGTGTGATACAATAGATTTTTATTGTATGACCGAACTTCACTGAACGGCAGTGTACACCGCTTTGTAAATAATTTAAAAATAAACAATACATCTGTTTACGCAGGGTTGGATCCAGCCGGACCTGGTTATACGGACGTCGCCCATAACTTACGGCTTGATCCGGGCGATGCGAAATTGGTCGACGTAATTCATACCTACATGAGGGTCCTGAGCTTATCCGAGCCGCTAGGTCACCTAGATTTCTATCCTAACGGCGGAAGATACCAGCCCGGATGCCCCGATATTTACGATATCTGTAAGTACTAGCCGGTCGTTACAGGACGACTTAAACCGCACAGCGCGAGCTTCCTAGGTAAGCGTATTTCAACGAAATATAACGTAGGACGTACATACATACATCTGGAGTTTAATATGAACATTGTATGAAAATTATAGGTTGGATGTTGAAGGTACAGTCGCTAGAGAAGTTATTATTTGGAATTAAGAGCAGCTAGGAACAAAGGAAATATCGAAAGAGTTTTAATAATTAGAGGCGTTACTGTATTGATTTTATTAAGTTGCTTTAAAAGTTTTTGATGCTATCAACCATTCTCTGACATTTGGTGTCTTGAATCATGTTGGCTTTAGCAACATTACATTTTCCACTTCGTGTTTGGTAAATAGAACGCAACTAATCTCATATAAAGGTTTAATGTTCACCACAACTTAGTGTATTTGGAGTTCCTCAGCGCAGTATTCTTGGTCCTTTACTCTATATTATTTATACGTCTAATACTGTTAAATGTCCACATTACTTCAAGTACACTCCCCGACAAAAACTTAGACGCGGTAAGATGTTTTAAAGGTTTTAAGGGTTACAACATTTCTTTGCGAAACTAGCAAGATATCTAATTAAGTTTTTATTCATAAAAGTAAAATAAACTTAAAAATATCTCCTCCAGTAATATATGAACTGAATAATAAATTATTACTCTAATGTTTAAACAATTTCTGCGACAAAAATTTAGACGCTCTGTTGCAAATGTAAAACAAAAATCAACAAATGAGTGATCAGTAATGCGTAGATCCTCCATTGTTCTTAATCACTTCCAATAGTCTGTTATTGATAGATTTATATAAATTTAACACATAATTTTGAGGGATATTCTGTCATTCAGTCACTATTGAAGTTTTCAGGTCCTGTACCGTGAAATATTGACGGCCTCCACCATAAACGCGACGTGCCAATTCACCCCGCATGTTTTCGATAATGTTTAAGTCTGGTGACCGTGCCGGCCACTGTAAAGTTTTAATCTTTTTCCCTTTAAATCATTCAGTAATGGTTTTTGCTTTATGAATTGGCGCGTTATCTTGCTGAAAAACAAAATTGCGCCCGGCCCATTGGTTTCCAAAACGTAGAAGATTCTCACGCAATAAGTCTTTATACGTCACAAATGTCATTTTGTTTTTGCAAAACACTATCCCACTTTTATCGCGAAATCCAATCGCTGCCCATATCATCACAGATCCACCCCCTTAATTGTCTGGTCATTTTCACTTTTGGTTCCTTTCTCAGATCATGATAATAATGCAAGCACCCATCCGGTCCGTCCAAATTAAAACGTTCCTCATCGGTAAATATAACTTTTTCCCATTGTTTCTTCCAGGATACGTGTTCTTCAGCAAATCTCAACCTCGCTTCTTCGTGTTTCGCCGAAAGTGGCGGTTTTCTCAACATTTTCTTCCGTGATATTATCGGCGACGGTTTTAAAATCCTTTGAACATTACGCACGTGCGTTTGTACCCCCGCCTGTTCTGCAATAACTCTCGCAAACGCAGAAGAATTGGATGCACACCGCAATATCTGCGTTTATCCTGCTCACTTACAGCTTTTGGTCGCCCCTGGCCTTTTGGTTTGCCGTAATTTTCCGGATCTTTTAGGAAATTTCTAACGGAATGAACGCTTCTTCGTAACCGACGAGCAATTTCCTTCTTATTAACACCATCCTGGTGCCAGGCTAGAACTTTACCCCTTTCTATCAAGGATAATTGCTTTGTTCTACCCATATTGCAAACACTTTGTAAAATATAATTTCTCGTGGTGAAATGTGTACACTTTACCTGCACAACCGCTGCATATAAAGAGAAGCATCAAATTAAACCATTTTTGCTTACATTAATGTAATAAACGGGGTCTAAATTTTCGTCGCATTTAAAATTCCTATTTTGATCTGGGAAAACCCCAATTACCCCTCACAAAGCAATAAATACCCAGAAATATCTATAAATGGACTATTTACATAACAAGTATTAATAACCCTCATTTACATTTTATATAACGTCTATAAACTTTGTTTCGTAAATAGAAACGATACCGCGTCCATGTTTTTGTCGGGTAGTGTATCATCTTTACGCTGACGATACGCAAATTTATTATTCTTTCAGTGTTGGGGATTCGGAATAGGCTATTTCTCACATAAATAATGATCTTCAAATCCTTGTCGATATATCTATAAAACACGGCCATCCCATTAAGCAGTTTGTACTCGTGATTTAGGGCTTTACTTGGACACAAAATTTCGTTTTAAACGAAAAGTTATTGTAATGCGCGGGCGTCTACTACGACTATTTGGAGAGTATTGACAAAATCAGAATTTATCGCCTGCAGAATTAATGTTTGTTGAGGTTTGTCTACAGCTTACGCAAATTTCATAGATTAACCGTACAGTTAGATGGGCAGGTTGGATTAGTACGTCACGTATAGCTTCAGAGTTCTTTTCAACAATTTTTACCAGAAAATATTATTTTATAAAAAATCTACCTTTATAATAAAATTGTTCCTAGGACTGGTCAATTTAAGATTTGAAGGCTTACTTACTTCACAACCGGGACTCAACAGTTTTTTTGTCCTACTTTATTATTTGGTACTATTGTATTGTGTTGGAGAAGGAGAACAGCTGTCTACCCTCAAGGCAGTTGATCTCGAAGCTATTAGCATGTGAATTTCTTATTATTTTCTTTATTTTCTGTTATTGAATACTTGTTCAACAAGTACGTTAATAAACAACACACATCGACCTAAAAAAAAGACTCCTTCTTTCTTATTATTACTATTATCATTGTTATTATTATTATTATTATTAATCAAAAAAATATATAAATTTATCTCTTCTTCTTCCAGTGAAACTCCCCGAGAGCCTTGTTTGTAACCATGGTAGAGCGGTGCTGTATTTCGTAGAATCTATTATTAATAGCGGCGCCTTCAAAAGCAAACACTGTCAGTCGGTTGAGGATGCCATGCATGCCAGATGCTTTGAAGATTCTGACGTTTACATGGGAAACGCTGCCACATATAGGTAAAACGTGTGGCATTTATTGTCATGTACGTATCGCTGGAATCGTTACACGAGTCTCTTCTTCGAATTTTCAGCAATGGAATCTATTACGTCAAGACGAGGCCGAAATATCCTTTCTCGTACTGAAGAGGGAACTGCGGAGCATCCGTCTCGCGCGAAAAGTATTATTTATAGACGTGTTAAATTTAAAAAAATAAATTTATTTAAAGAATAAAATTGTTTGTATGTTATTTGAAATCAAATCCAGTGTTCTTGTCTATATTATTTTCGTGCTTCATCAAGATTATTATCCTTTAAATGATTTGTTTTTTTTTGACAATTATTCTGGAATTAATAATAAAAAAAATAAATCGACGCACTTTTCGATATTGAATGATCCTATATCACAATTCCTAAGAAAGAAGGATGATCTTCAGATGTTAATTTTTTTTTAGCCAATTTCTGGTTGCGTGTATTTGTTGATCGCACATTTATCGCCAGGGAAGGCTGTATAATTCGAAAGTTTAGATTTTCAAACGTTACAAAAGCTCCACCAAATAGAGAAATTCTGATTCTGGGAACACCAGAACAATGGCAAAGTTTGTCCTCAACTGTTTCCGTCTCTTCTGGACGCAGACTACAGACTTTTTCTTTCGAGAGAAGGCCATCCTGTGTAAGTCCTTTCTTTAATCCAACATTGCCGGAAAGGCTTATGGTTTGAATACATTGACAGATTTCCTGTGAAGTTCCATAAGCTTCTGGACTTCACCTCGGTTGGGCCTTCGGATAAAATAGACCCGTGGAGTTGGCTAACGTGTGTTTTAGCAATGTTAAAAGATATACCAACCAAAGGTTCTAGAGCCAGCGGAGTGTGCTCAGCTCCCTAATATTGCCATGAATGCCAGTTTGTCCTGGCGTTTAAATGAGAGTAACCTTGTTGTTCCTACCCAAGGTGTTAATCTTCAGCGTCAAGCTTGGAGAGAAAATTTTTATCGACCTGTGTCGGAGTATCTCGGCACCCATAACGAGTTTTGCGATAACAGGCTTTCCAGAACCATCGTTATAAAGGTTAATATCGGCTCAAATTAAGGAATTGCTGGGAATGTTGTGGCGCACAGCACGTTCGAGGGCATAGAGAGAATCGCCAAGATTTCTGTCCTAGCGCAGGCAATATTGTGTGGCGGTTATACCGCAAGCAGGTGTCTTTTTTTCTTTTATCAGAAGTATGTGAGCCGTTCCGGGTGTGGCACTTATGAACAAATTAAATGTGAATCTTGTTACAACGAAGTAATAACTTTTACCAAATGCAGATATCTTCCTTTGTACCTTTCACAAAAAATATTCGTTCCTGCTAGCTGCACATGGTTCAAAACACAAACCAATGACTCAGCTCCTCAGCATTCCTTAGCAATTTTTTTAGATCCCAAAGGAACACTTCCCAGGCATTGGTTATGCATAACACCAAAACTTACGGATGCTTATTTTTCTTTCGCTAGTTTACGATTTCGCTGCCCTTGAAGAATTTTTAGACTTTTTACGTATACATTACAACCGCTACCGCCCATCGAAGTGTATTTATCCGCCGTTAATGTAAACAATATCTAAATATAAGCTTCAAGGAACGAACTCATCAAGTTGCGAAAAAATCTCGGTCAAATGTACAGTCGGCGTCTCTACTAGTGAGTGGGTTTAAGTTGAACACGTTCCGTATTCATTCATTCGGGTAGGAGTCATCGACCTCACCTCGTAAATACGATTTCGCCCTTAATAATCTTGGCTCCGGTGCCCCTTTCAATATGTGCGAGACGGACGTCGTGCAGAATGGAAAGCGGAGATTGTGAAGCGAAATAAATAACGATGCCTAAATTTAGATTGCGGAGGTAAGATCGTCTAGGTGAAATGGCATGATGCTTAACGTTGCACCTTCTTAATCCTTAATATTTTCGCCTCACTTAATTATTATTGTCTCTGAAGAAGACGTTACTGCTCTTTATGTTTCTATTTTTTTATCGGTTCATGGACGATTAAATCCAATGCTGGAACTTCCTTTTGACATTTATTGACAATTCGAATTACAGTGATTGATGTTTATTAATGACTTTTTCACTACGAATCACAAAAATTTATCGGTGAAAACTATTTTGGTAATGAACAAAAGTGACAGAATGGTGAATGGTCGAATTTTATGCAAATTCTTCGCTGAGTTGCTAAATTTAGTGAAACTGGAGCGGTCAGCAGACGTACAGATCACTCAGATCGATTAGGAAGCTTTATTGTGTCTAAAAATCACACGAATGACGGTAATATCCTTCATAAATTCTTATCCTTAAACGAAGCTGGTTCCACCTTAATGGTTTTATTAATAAAAAAAACACATGCATGTGGTCCAGTGAAAAATCTTAAGAAGGCTAACATTTGGATAGCAGCTTCATCATCATCATCAGCAGCTCAAACGAACTCAGCAAACATCAATAAGACATTATCCCAGACATTCCCAATCGTATCCCAATTGGATTAACGTCAATAAAGTAATAGGTGGCTCTAAGGAAGTTAGTAACTAAAGAGCTATTACTATTCAATATTTAAATACTTTCTCTCTTCAGAACCCTCAGCAGCAGGGTTTTTTTTTAAGAGTTTTTCAACCATAACAGCATTCGTTTTCTGCCTACATGAACTGGAGATAATTCTATGGCCGGTTAACCCTCCAGTTGATGGGGTGGATCTGTGAGGCTTGGCAAAATCATTCTTTTTGTATTTTTTAAATTTCTTTAGATGCGTTTTTCTTAGTTTATTTTTTTTTGTGTTTTCTGTCTTTTGGCTACAAGGTATAAAACATTCTTGAGGCCTTCTCTTACATTGTAAATATTTACGCGGAACTTCTTTTAGCCTCGTTGGGTAAAGTTGGCTAAGTCTCTGAATATCAATGCTTACACTTTCAGGTGCTTTGGCATAAGCTGGCAAATTTTTATTTACATTATAACGAGATCCCTTTCTTTGTTTGTCTTCTGTAAGAGGGTCCCATTTCTATGTAAAACTGGTATCTTGAGAACACGACGAAATGCTACCATGGATTGTCGAAGTTGAGAGTTGATTATTGCCTGAGCACTGCCGTTTGGTGCAATTTGGTGCAATACAAGAAGGTCACTTCCGATGGAAATGAAAAGTATCAAAGATAGGCCTATAAAGAATTCAATTTCTCGTATTCCATGCTGACACGGCCACTAGCGATATTCCTCAGAATATTGAATATAGCAGGTACCAACGCATATTCATAATAAATAAAAATGACAACTCAGATAAAGAATTTAGAAAAATCTGACGACTGCTTTTGGACAACTCGAGCAAGGAACTAGTGCTGGAAAACACGAAAAATAAGGCTATTCCCAAGCCCAGATGAATCCCAGAAGTCTTTGGCTGCTCGAAAAACATGCAAATACTACATGCACCAAAAATCACGCCATTTCTGCAAGTTTTGCGGTGCCTGCAGTTGTTTGGAATACGTAAAACCATGCTGCATCGACTGCGCAGAGAAGCTATATTCTATTCATGAACGTTACATATATCAAAATTACAATAATTTTTTTTGTATTGGTTGAACACTACTCTTTATTTAACCATATTTTTTGTTATTTTCTTCTACTTTCTTTTGTTTACGATTTTTTTGAAAACTGCCTTAATTTTCTTTTTTCTCGCGTTAACGTTCTTTCCACAACTAATTTTTACTTGCAGCAGTTCAAAATAGATCGGATTAACAGTAGAATACAGAAAAATCAACATATTAGTGCGTTTATATACAATGTTGACCTTGAAACCATCGATCTCAACTGAAGGGCTAAATATCACCAGGACAATATAAGAGAAAAAAACATTCTCTCAAGAGAATCAAGAGAATGGATAAATTGATATGAAAGAAACAAGTTAATTCAACAAGTTTTACCGTCAGATTTTGTCCATTATTATTTGAATAAAAGTTTTTTTTCTCCAGCGCTCTGACAATGGTCAACAATAATTTCTGCACGTTGTTCGTTGAAACTCTAATGGAAATGTGGCACCATTTCAAAGTTGTTGCAATGGTTTTCTTAAATCCTAATTGGTGTACGTAACGATATTACTTTGTGTACTTCTGCAGGATGGGAAACGAGTCCAGCACTAGGCTTTGAGTGGTAAATTTAATTATGCGGAAAGTTATTTTCGTTTATTGCGAAAGTTTTGCGTTTAGATGCGTTGCGGAAAGAAATGAGGCTTGCTAAGCACTCGGAATAGCCTTCCTTCTACCTCCGTATATGTTTAGATGTATACTGTTTAAGGTTTTACATGATCATTAAAAAAAAAGAGACAACCGCCTTCGATTTTAATTCCGGCAGTGACCCGCGATAAGAAATTTGCGACTCTTTCACAGAATATGGATAAACCGGACATGAAGAACTGCAGTGACTGTAATAAAGCCTATCTCGGACAAACGAAACGGCCAATAGGCGCTAGGTTCAAAGAGCATATAACCCATTGCCGTTATGGAAGAATCGAATCGCCAAAAGTAATGTAATAATTGCTTTGCGATCTATACCAAGGGAGGAAGTTTCAATTATGCTTTCTTGCAGTGGCGTGCGCCGTAGAATGTGTCTGTATATGCCGGCGAAAAGGTGACTAGAGTCTACGATAAATTTTATTGCTGTTGATCTGAATGCGGATATAATAAACATAAATACCAAACGAACAAAAATAAAAAAGACACTATATTCGTTATACATTCTTTCGATAGGGATTGTACGTTTTTATTGCGCTCTTAAAAGCTGCAACTTTATGCGCTGGCACATTGGAATTGTCGACGTGTACCAAAAATCAAAGCGTTTGTTTTGAAAGAGTCCCCATTCCCATAGGCCCAAACTCCCAACTCATGCAAATGCAAAGCAGGCGAAGGCAGTAAGCGCAGCCGAGTAAACAGAGGCAGACAACACGTGCGACACGATGCCTCGAATGATACGTTTTTGCACGATGAAAACATCGCGCTTTCCCTTAGAGGAGGCCCACGGAATCACCCCATACCTAAACCTACTGCACACACATAAGCATAGGAAACAGTTTTTTTTTAATTTCATGATCTACAATATTTCTACTACATACTAAGCTGATTTTAATTTCTGGAGAAGTTATATTCTGGAGTAATGGCGTCATTGGGCCTGCTTGAGTTCCCTTAACTGCGTCTGATGATCTCCGCCATGTAGGAGCTTGTTAGGCTGGCCTTTCTTTGAATATGTATATGTGGTGGTTTTAGGTTGAGGATGACTTCTAGAGCATCTGTCGGGGTGGTTTTCGCGGCCTCGTCGCGCACATACACTACCCGACAAAAATTTAGACCCGGTAAGATGTTTTAAGGGTTTTAAGGGTTACAACATTTCTTTGCGAAACTAGCAAGATATCTAATTAAGTTTTTATTCATAAAAGTAAAATAAACTTAAAAATATCTCCTCCAGTAATATATGAACTAAATAATAAATTATTACTCCAATGTTTAAAGAATTTCTGCGACGAAAATTTAGACGCTCTGTTGCAAATGTAAAACAAAAATCAACAAATGAGTGATCAGTAATGCGTAGATCCTCCATTGTTCTTAATCGCTTCCAATAGTCTGTTATTAATAGATTTATATAAATTTAACACATAATTTTGAGGGATATTCTGCCATTCAGTCACTATTGAAGTTTTCAGTTCCTGTACCGTGAAACATTGACGGCCTCCGCCATAAACGCGACGTGCCAATTCACCCCGCATGTTTTCAATAATGTTTAAGTCTGGTGACCGTGCCGGCCACTGTAAAGTTTTAATCTTTTTCTCTTTAAACCATTCGGTAATGGTTTTTGCTTTATGAATTGGCGCGTTATCTTGCTGAAAAAACAAAATTGCGCCCGGCCCATTGGTTTCCAAAACGTAGAAGATTGTCACGCAATAAGTCTTTATACGTCACAGATGTCATTTTGTTTGTGCAAAACACTATCTCACTTTTATCGCGGAATTCAATCGCTGCCTATATCATCAGAGATCCACCCCCTAATTGTCTGGTCATTTTCACTTTTGGTTCCTTTCTCAGATCATGATAATAATGCGAGTAGCCATCCGGTCCGTCCAAATTAAAACGTTTCTCATCGGAAAATATAACTTTTTCCCATTGTTTCTTCCAGGATACGTGTCCTTCAGCAAATCTCAACCTCGCTTCTTTGTGTTTCGCCGAAAGTGGCGGTTTTCTCAACATTTTCTTCCGCGATATTACCGGTGACGCCTTTAAAATCCTTTCAACATTACAAACGTGCGTTTGTACCCCCGCCTGTTCTGCAATAACTCTCGCCGACGCAGAAGAATTGGATGCACACCGCAATATCATGCGTTCATCCCGCTCATTTACAGCTTTCGGTCGGCCCTGGCCTTTTGGTTTGCCGTAATTTTCCGGATCTTTTAGGAAATTTCTAACGCAATGATCGCTTCTTCGTAACCGACGAGCAATTTCCTTCTTACTAACACCATCCTGGTGCCAGGCTAGAACTTTACCCCTTTCTATCAAGGATAATTGCTTTTTTCTACCCATATCGCAAACACTTTATAAAATATAATTTCTCGCGGTGAAATGTCTACACTTCACCAGCACAACCGCTGCCTATAAAGAGAAGTATCAAATTAAACCATTTTCGCTTATATTAATGTGATAAATGCACAATGTCTAAATTTTCGTCGCATTTAAAATTCCTATCTTGATCTGGGAAAATCCCAATTACCCCTCGTAAAGCAATAAATACCCAGAAATATCTATAAATGGACTATTTACATAACAAGTATTAATAACCCTCATTTACATTTTATCTATAAACTTTGTTTCGGGGCAGTGTATATGCTAGTCTTCTCCACCATGCCATCGAGCCATGTTATAATTGATCTGTTTAATTGATGCGAGAGTTCCATTTAAGTTTTTGATCAAACCATACCCCAAAGTATTTGTTGTTTTTTTTGCAGATAGAATCTCCACTCCTCCTAGCATAATTGGCATTAAACCTTGGATTGTGCGAGGTTATAAAAGGTCCAATAACATTTTCCCGATTATCTGATTTTTGCAAAATGCTCTTTATGAAAGCATAAACTGCCATCTTCCAGGCACAAAAACTGAACGATTATTAATGATTTTCTCAAAAAACTCGGGAAAGGAAAGTTTGGAAGCAATGATACGGGTCTACAATTATTCTTTATATATCGGAATGGCTTTAGCTATTTTGAGTTGGGTTGAAAAAAATGCATTGCTTAATAGCATTATTAATAATATAAATAAGAGGTTCAACAACGTTCTTTTTTAATCTATGTAAAAGGAATTTCGTCATAACCTGAAGAATTGTGCTATGAAATTTTCTTAATTGTATCTAATATTCCACAAGGTTCGTGATGTTTGTTCATGAGGCAATTCTCCGATTGAATTTTAACAATAGAAGTCTCAACCAGTCTTCTGTATTTTGTTATTTATATCTTTAGTAACCCATATCTTTCCGCATTGAAGCGTCTTAGGAAATGCTACGTTAAAATAATGTAAAAATATATTTCCAAAGATATCAGATTGCTTATTAACATTACTAACAGAGAAAAACATTAACCGTCAACATGAAGAAGACATTCGTGTCAGTCGATGTTAGTGTTCCCTTTTAAATGCAAAGAATCGAATCTCGAGCTTCCATTAAATTCCTGCATTTGAAAAGCTGTACGTCTACGCAAGTTAAAGTCGAGATTGCTGCTTTTTACACAATTTAGGACAGCTGAAATTAAACGTGTCCGCGCTAGTTGATATTTTTGTAATAGATACAACGTCTAAAGGTTACGCCAATGATAAAAGAACCTCGTAACTACGTAACTAATAGGTTCCTGAAA
>CACRWG010005123.1:0-11298 GCA_902654985.2 Oryctes borbonicus
TGTTTAAGGAATTACTCACATTTCCTGCATTATATATTTTCGAGAGAATTCTATACAAGAAAAAGAGGAAGAAAGAAAAGAAGGTTTAGGCGGTACGATGATATTTATAATCATATGAAATTTACGAATAGCTAGATTAGTTTGCAGTGTGCGTACTTTATGCAACTTACCTACCAAGTTTAGATTTTGCTACGTTTTGAAATATTCTCTTGTAATGTGCCAACAAATTTTTAGAATGTTTCAAGTGATCTCGTCCAACCGCAGTACAAGGTGGGCCAAATTCGATATTTTTAATAGGGAACTTATATTTCTCAAGGAATTAGACAAAAACTGACCTAAGTTTCTAGAGCTCGATTTTAAAGAGAAATCGATTGGTGAAATCCCTATTTTTATATCTGCCTTAATATAAGAGATACAGAGCGTTTTCTTAAAATGTGCAATTTTTAAAAACCTTTGTAACTTTTTTATTTGTGAAAATGCTTGATTTATATAAAAACTATATTAGGGCGCTTTTTGACGCAGAATCCTAAGCGCTAATTTCTTCTTTTTTTAAACGCCTATTTTTGAGGTATTATCAAGACTTGTGTTTTTTATATGGAACACCCTATATATGTTTACAGTATTGAAAAGCATATAAAATTACCTTCAGAATGATATAACACACTTGATATTTTATTTAAACAATTTTTTAATTATTGGTTTTTCTTCATTTCACATTATTTTAAGATGGCTATGGATGGCAACTAACCAATACACGTATTTATTTTAAATTGTCTACATATTCTGAAATGTCAGTTTTCATTAATATTACTGGTGTTTTCATTATCTAAGAATTCAAAAATGTATGAAAACTATGAAAAATACATGTTAAAGTGTTTTATAGAAGCAGGTGAAAATGAGGAAGCTGCATGTTACATTTACTATCAGCGATATCCTGAAAGATAACCGTTCAGAGACATTTTTTCAAGGTTAAAGAAAAATTTAATAAACTTTGGATCCTTTCAAAAGCTGAGACCTAAAAATTATGTGGCTCAAAATAGAGACAAAGAATTAGAGGGCTGTTTTAGGGGAAACTGTAAATAACCCGCCGACACATTCCACTCGCCAGATGGCACAAACAAAACCTGTTGTTTGTGCCAGCAAGAACATCGACAAGGCGTATTTTAAAAAAGCATAAAATGAAACCCTATCGGACAAGGCAAGTGCACTACCTATTTGCCGCGGATTTGGAGCGTCGTATGGTATATTGTCAATAGCTTTTGGGAAAATATGAAGAAAATCATAATTTTGATCTAAATTGTGTATGGACGATTGAATGTAACGTACGCAGTGCGGGAATTTTGAACAGGTTTAATTCTTATACTTGGTCGCGTGAAAATCCCCATGTTACTGTTGAGAGGAGAAACCAAGGACGACACAGTTTCAATATGTGGCTAGGAATTTTCCGCGGCAGGATAATTGGGCCCTATATATATAACGGAATTCTTAACTCTGAAGTTCGCAAATTTTGCTACAATTTATTGAACTTTTCGTAGACGAAATACCTTCAAATCAATTGGAATTCGTTTACTTCCAGCACGACGGAGCACCTCCTCACAATGCTGGCCAGATTAATGAGTTTCTAAACTAACAATTCGGTAACAATTGGACCGGGAATCAAGGATCGACACATTGGCCGGCAAGGTCGCCTGATCTAACCCCATTGGATATTTTCCTTTGGGGAAGAATTAAAAATCTTACGTTTAAGCATTCCCCAATTCAAGACAGGAATTAGAAGCTGCAGTTTTGCAAGCGTTTGACTCTCTATCTCCGCTCGAGGTGATAATTTCAGCTCAGAGTGTAAGAAAGCGGTGTCAATTAAATATAATTAATTTGTTGTAAATATACAACAAACGGCGGACAATTCGAACACTTGCTATAATTTATCATGTTTACGCATTTTTTAGTAACAAAGGTATATTTTGTAAATATTTCGTTTAAATATGTCGGTAAGAATTTCAGAAACCAACTTATTTTAGTTCTAGTCATGATTTATTTCAAATTATACATATATATATATATATATATATATATACATTATGAATTTTTACCGAATAAACACTCTTAATTCCTTATAGCTATAATATCAGTAATGCTATTAATGGTTTCCTTAGTTTAGTTTGTTGGAATTGTTATTTGTAACATTTAATACTAAAACAATTTTTTTCTGCCTTGTTGAAGTCTTTTATTTGCTTATTTACAACCATCCATGGCCATCTTAAAATAACGTGAAATGAAGAAAAACAAATAATTTAAAAATTGTTTAAATAAAATGTCAAGTGTGTTATTCTAAAGGTAATTTTGTATGCTTTTCAAACCGTAAAAATATATAGGGTGTTCCATATAAAAAAACACAAGTCTTGATAATATCTCAGAAAATAGGAGTTTAAAAAAAGAAAAAATTAGAGCATAGGATTTATATAAATCAAGCATTTTCACAAATAAAAAAAAGTTACAAGCGTTTTTTAAAATTGTACATTTTAAGAAAACGCTCTGCATCCCTTATATTAAGGAATATATAAAAATAAGGATTTTACCAATAGATTTCTCTTTAAAATCGAGCTCCAGAAACTTAGGTCAGTTTTTGTCTAATTCCTTGAGAAATATAAGTTCCCTATTAAAAGTATCGAATTGGGCCCACCTTGTACATATTTCAATTGGTTTAAGGTTAATATCCTATAGATTATTATTTGTAGTATTTTGCAAGTCGATACTAATCATATAACCATCACCGTAATATGCACTTGAAGGATTGGAAATCGAACGTAATTTTAAGAGGAAAGGAAATTTTTTGAACAAAAAGTTAATGGATGACTAAACTTTTAAGAAAATTATATTTAGCTTAAATATAATTTTATGCCGTAAATTTTGACCACGGTATAACAGCAAATATACGATGAACAATAGAAGTATCTACTCAATATGACGAAGCTAACAGCAGTGAATGTAGGTGTAATCCGCAACAATAAAGGAAGGGAAAGCGGGATTGATTGATTCAAATCTAAATATTTAAAACGTTTGATTGTAAGAAAGACAAAATATATATTTCTGCTTTAAATGTGTTTTAGATTATCTTATCAATAAATTCAGTTAGTGAAACTATCTTAGGGTTGTACTATAGGAATATAGATCTGTTGTATTTGTGTGGAGATTGCAAAAGCAAAAAGTACATTTTTGTTAATACTGTAGCACGATTGGTCCATGTTTGTTTAACACGTTACTTAACACGTGCAAGCAAATACACTAGTAACATTTGTTGATGTAAGCATATCATTTTAGTGACTATCACCACATTCAATTACATTGCTTCTCCTGGAAATGCTGTGAATAAGTGAGATATTTGAAACGAAGTATGCCTGTACAAAATAAAATATGTTTGTACTGGGAATTGTAGTGTCAAATTCAGTCAAGTGCTTTTAATTAAATTGACACATTAATAAGGTTTTTACAGAAACTGGTAGAAATCTATTTCTACCGTCAGTTCACTGCACACTCATCAGAATGCGTGAAAATTCATTCTAATGTTGCATTACGCGAAGGAATTGCCTGCAAATCGTACAAGATTCCGATAATGTTGATCCTTTGATTAAATTGTTTTACCTATTTTTCACGGGAAAATAAATTTTAAATTCTTGACCGTTTTCCATTTTGTTGAGAAGTTTACATATTGCTCAAAAAGAAGAGATTCATTTATGTAAATATCACGTAGTCGCAAATATTCTATTCATTTTTCAAGCAAATCCCAACGAGGCACTGTACACAAACTTATCCATTCAAAAAGAGTACATACTTCATATTAATGAAAAAAGAGAGAGTACAAAATTGAGAGTATCAAATAGTACCTGTCCTCTTTAAAGAGTACGGATACGAGGCAAACGCTTTTACTCACCTATAATAAAATGATATTTCCATGAATTCTCTTTTAGTCTGAGATAAATAAGGAACAATCATAGCCATCAACTGTTACCGCTTCTATATCAGATATATGTCCCTACAAGTAAGAATATTAATTACGAATACAATAATTATTACCTGCATAATACATTTACGGACTGGAAGACTACCTAATATCTAAAGCGGAAAAGGGCGTTTCGTTTGGATACACAAATAACAAGCTAGATGACAGAATCAGATCCGCATTTACAGAAATAATTATTAATTTTTTATTCTAGATAGAATGACTTTTCAGGTCATTCAACTGTCGTGCAATTGTATTTAAAAAAATCACTGAAATATTAGTTTTTATATTTAAACATTATTTTAACTACAAATACATTGCATTCTTCGTTTAAAGGTGCAAATAAAAATTATATTTATTTGGAAAGAATACTATTTTCACAGTTTATTCCTTTATTCCTATCTACCAGAACTCTTTTCTAAAATTTTATGTTATATTGTTGTATTTTTAACATATTTTTTTATTTATGTTTAATATATTGTATTCATGTCCTATATCCAATTAAAAATATGTTAGATCGTAAGTATAAATATATATTTGCAACATATTTTTCCAAATGTATAACTTGTACAGCAAGAATTTAACCAAATATTAGCAACGCAATACCGGTGTAAGACGCCTGATGTGGTTGAATTCACATCGCGTTATTTGGCGAAATGGCGGAAGTCATTCGGTACATAGATTCAGAAGTGGTTAGTAGACTTTCCCGACTTAATATACGATGGCATAGCCTTACGGTGCCTTCTGTCTAAAGCACGTCTAGATATATAAACGGGTAATCATTAAAGGTTACGTAGGTCGCAAATAGCATATAGAATATATTCGGAGACGAGGATTCTCTAAAATATGTTTAATTTAACTTGTAAATATTTGTAGAGGAGATTATTCGAAAAATCGCCCAATATTCAAAAGAAACATGTAAATAGTTGACTGAGAAATTGAAAAACTTGAAGTAGGGGAGACCGAGGTCAAAAGTAACGGAACAGCATTTATAGTTTCTACAACTGTTTGGCAAATGCCACTGTAGGTACGTTTATATCCATCCAATTGCATCCTTTTCTTTACCTGTAACGAGGAGCTATCGCGCATATAATTAAAAGGGCAGTCTTGTTGGTGATAGATGAAGGCCGTTCAGAGTGATAGCAAGAGGATTGAAAATTTGTTATGTAAAATAGAACTGGAAGGATTCCACGAAGAACTAGATATGTCTCGAATAGGCAAGTTTTCAATGATGAATGGGAAAATAATGTGCAAAGATTGTTAGCATTTTCAGCATCATGGGCCATAAATAACGGGGCTGGTGCTGAACGCTTGCTCTGATTCTTAAAATGAAATCGTATATTATGAGTTCAAGTACCGGAAGATACAAGCCACATCTTTCAATAAACTAAATTTCTGAGAAGCAATTCTTGGATGAGTTGAGAATTGTCTTCGCAAAGTACAAAACTGTACCGTCACAGATATTGAACGTGCTGAAGCTGGGGTTACTACTGTCTGAAAAAAGAGAAAAAATGTTGCAAAAAAAGAGTGAAGCAGAATGGAGCAATAACATCTGAAAAGCAACGGGAGCTACAATTCCGGACATTTTTGTTAAGAACTATGCTAACAATTCTATACGATAATTTCAAAAATTTCTTGCAATGACATGTTTTGCTTTACTTAACTAAAAATTTTATTAATGTAACAATTTTTATATTAAAATGGGTTTTGTTAAATGAATTCGTTTTGTCAGTTCGCCGAAGAAATTCTTCTCGGACTTTGCTCTAGCTTTTATAAGAGATTAGTCCCAATGAACCTAGGAGTGTCAGAGAATACGACGAACTGCCACCAAACACTGCACTTGCATGATGAAATTTTGAGGGCAGTACAAGACTGTGGCCTTGGAATTATTGCATCCTCTTCCAAGCTATAACCTACCTCTGAATTCTCACCGGAGGTCCTGCATCTATTTCCGAAAACCTTAAAAAGAAAATAAAAGAAAGAAGTCGCAAACGTTGTGAGACTGAAATATTGACACCTACTCGTGAAATGTCCCGCATAAAAGATACTTTTGAAAATTTTAACCGTGTTGTACGCTCAGTTCTTGTTTAACAGTCGTTTATATCAGTCAATGTTAGTGTTTTAAGAAAAATTTATCAAATGGTACTACACAACCATCGAATTAAGATAGGAGAGATAGCAGATACTGTAGGCACCTCGTAGGAGTGTGTTATATATTTACTGAAAATTTATGCATGAAAAAGCTAACCGCCTTAGTACCTTCGTATAAGTCTCTTTGCCTTAAAAACTTCATGTTGAAAGTCAATGAAGGGAATGACTCCCTATAAAATTAATTAAATATTGTAATGAAAACTGTATATATGACATAAGCTCCGTTGTAACAAACTCATAATTCATAGAATATTAGATCCTGTTATTGTTTTCTCATTAGAATACCATATTGTTGGATATTTGAGTTTTATATCGACTGCAATATTGACAACAATAGCTGCAGCTTTGCTTTCTGCTAACAAATAATTTCCCTGAGGCAATCAAATTTTAGACAATAGTTTACGAAACAAAAGTCAAACGCATAATGCGGAGAAGATTGGTTTCCCCAACTTTAATTATTTACATAGGTAATATAGGAGCTAATATAGGAGTGATGATTAAGGGAACGAACTTTCATGAATATATTCATTTTCCCCTTACTGTATATTTAAGCATACAGACAGTGACAAAAGTATTCGTATCATTTGTTTTATTTAATCATAACAATTTATATTTTACACTTATACTTCGGCATAATATTGATTATTTGGTTTGTTAACAACCAACTCATTTTCCTTAATTTAAGATAATTCAATTGGTTTAGGTGAATCTCGGTAGAATGAAGGTTATTATTGCAGAAGCTCTCAGACTTTATTGACCAGCACTAGAGACTATTGCGCTTTTTGACCTAATGTCAAAATGAAGAAAACCAACTAAAACTAACATGCGGTTTTTTAAGTGTGGTGACGGCCCAACGAGGTGTATAACATAAGCTTTTTGAAGCTTGTTATAACCTCAGGAGCCTTTTAGTGTGTATGTTGTATGTGTAAAGTGTTCCATGACCTTGTTACTGTCAGCCCTTCGCCGTAAAGGGTGAAGCGCAGTTAATTGTACCCCAACTGCGAATGGTGACTCGGGAGTGTATCGGACCGAAAAAGAAAATTTGTTGATCCTAGCGGGACTCGAACACACAGCACTTAATTCTCCCCAGTCAAGCGCAGGCCCTCTTGCCACTGGGACACCGACCCGCTCTCGCTTTTGCAAAGTCTGACTGATATAAAAAGTTGGATTGAATATACAGGCCGATTCACCTTCGACCCTCACCATGAGGATCTTGCTTATTACTGGAGATAGAAGGTAGGTTTCAAAATAGCAAACTTCTTAAGGCCACTTCTGACCTTTTTTTTATATTACGTTTCGGTTCTTTCTCGACATCATCACCTTTCTTATTTCTTATTGGCTGCATATTGGATTTTGATATTCCAACATAGTTCTTTTTTCTGATATCAACCATGTACAAAATGAAGACAAACGATTTCGATATTATTTTAATTTACAAAGGGGATATTAGACAGCCACGAAACCTCAAGTATTAGTATTGTGTATGAACTGCTTTAGTAGACGAGTACGTGATTTAGAGTTAATCGATGTATGATAAGTTCAAGGTCTCAATATTGTTGAAAAACTAGAGCTTCAAATAACATTTCTGAGTACGCTCAATCATTATGCTGAAGATATTGTATGCAAATAGAGAAACATGCACTTTACCGTACATATAGGTCGATGCAAATAATCTTGTATAACTAGACGAGAGGAGAATGGGTTTAGAATATCTCTGGCACAATAAAGCAACGGAGCTGGCAGTATAAAGCGTTCTACAGTGACCAATCCGCAACGGAGCGTGGAACGTATTTGCGGTAGATGTTAATTAGCTACACATCGGCATCACCTGTGAGATGAGTCCCACTTGTCTATATCCGCAACGCATTTCGCTTTCCTAAAACGTTCTATCACCTTTCGCCTACATTCAAGATGAGTGCGCCTGCAAATAAGGTTGAAGGTGACGGTGCAGCTCCTCTGATAATAAACCACAACAAGAAGATCAGTTCGGTAAGAGGGAGCGGCTAAAAACATCAGCGCATGTATTTACCACAACGTCTCTCACATTTAATTAATTTAAACAAAGGTGAGAGCAAGTGACTTGTCTAGTTTTCACACACCCAACATGACCTAGCCGCATATACGCCCTTATAACATCGGAAAGGGTAGCAAATTATGTTTTAAAACGCGGAAAACGCATCTAAATGGATTACTGCCTATTTGTAATGGTTGTAAGTGAGGTTAGAATCGGAGGATAGTCTTTAATAACTTTGGCTAGTAAGCGCATAGGGTTCACCGGAATATTTATGCTGTGGGTCAGGACATCTCAGTTCAAGATTTTATTTACATTTTGGTGTGTGCATGTGTATTTTTTATTTCAGTAAATCAATAAAACCACCAATTTGATAAAATTGGTTATGAATTTAAAATTGACCTACATTCTATTTTACTGATTATAATAGAAAACGTTTATAAGCAAGTAAAATGTTAGCATATGAATAATCTTTACTAAAATTGCACCTTTCTGGAAATATTGGGAAAACAACAACTTTATAACTTTATATTTTGTAGTACGAGGAAAGATCACGCATATAATTTTTGCCTAAAATAAATTTTTGCTTAAAATAAATTTTTGCTGTGAAGTATTTAGATTGGTTTTTAACGCGACATAATGTTTTTCTTCTGTATTTGCGTCTCAATACGCTTTATTTACTTTATTTACTTCCATGCAGTTTTAACTAATTGCTTCTATCATAGTGTTACATTTGCTTTGGGAATATAGATAGTCAATATTTTGTGAGAGGGACACCTACTTTTTATATTAAATGTAGATATATCCATTTCCATTAAAATATCAGACATCCAAATAGATTTTAGGGCAAAAAAACATAGTTGGCTCTAGAATGGTATCAAATCGCTTTCGAAACATACAGAGGGTTTAGTATTGAAAACCAAATGATAAATATCTTGGAATAAGCTAGAAATGCGCATATGAAATCCAAAAAATGCTGCAAATACAGCTAGCTACTCATGATATTGGTGAAATCACTCACGACAACAGCACTGTGAGGAGAGATAACGGAATCATTCACATGTGCAGTTTTATCTAAGTGCACAAGTGCAAATCACATGCAAACCCGTCTCTTCCTGTAATTTGTATCCTCCACATCAAAGTTACTCGGCCTATGTTATATAGGCGCTTTTTTAGAGGGCAGTATCCCATCATCAACCGGGTAATGCTCTTATTTTTTTCTTGTGTTGCGTCTAATTAGGTTGAAAATTTGGCATCTCCATTACCTAATAGAGCTTTGCTGTGTAGTTGACCTTCAGTCGGCCTCCATTTCTTTGCTCGTACTTTATCTACAAGGCCATATCTCCCCTCTAGGGGAATCCCTTGTGATTCCATACATGAGTTCTGGTCCAATGAGGTGTTTCCTAGAACCCCCCTTGGCTAGTTTGTCGCTAATGTATTGACCTTAATATCTCCATATTCCGTCACCCAGATAAAAGATACTTTTTGTCTTGTGCCAGTCAATTGAGGGACTGTTTACAGTTTTTTACTAGTTTTGTCCTGGTGATGGGGTGTATAACTGCCTTGATGGTGGTCAGGGCATCAGTCATTATGTTTATTTTCTTCATCGTGCAGCCTCCCTTTTCGATGACCTCAGAGGAGGTTACAGTTAAATATATCTCTGCTTGGAAAACTGTCGCATACTTTTCCTGGTTTAACGATATCCTCTATCTAGGACTCAGTCCATAAATACCGATTGCGATCCGTCTGTAATTAAGCGCACGTAAGCGATTCCTGTGCTGCTCATTGCTCCAGTAACTGTCAGCTGTGCTTGCCTCTGGACGGCAGTGAAAGATGTCATTGCCGAGAACACTTCTGTCCTTCATTAAAAGCACCCTGTTCGGTAGGTAATCGTTGGCTTCACCACCATAGTGTAGCCCTGTTCGTTATTTTAGATAAGTGATTATTCCAGTGCAGTTTTGCGTCATAGGTGATACCCAGACCCCACAACAATTAGCCAAGGAGGTAAGCTATCTTCCATCTATCCACCATATCTTCAGCGTATCCCTGCGCCCATATTCTTTGGTCGTTTAGAGACCTAATAAGGTTATTTCAACGACCAAGCTCCGCTAGAGTGGTGGCAATACTTGTTTCTAGGCATTTACGTCGGTTGATTTCGAAATATTTTTGAGAAATAGCTCATAGCGTAGTTTGAGTTATCTGAAAATTTTGACCTCTTAACATTTACACAGTAAGCACAATTCTGGATGATTGGTACATCCTGTATGAGCACAAGTACTTTCTATGGAAGCATAAGGAGGGAATAAATCCGTCAGCATTTGTTAAAAACTGTTTACAAATATTTCTTCCAAATACTCATTTCCCTGACCTTTATATTTCACCATAATTTTTATATATACATCTGAAAATATTTTTCGTATTAATTCTTCAATTTCATGAACCTATTCTTATCGGAATCAATATTGAAAAATTAAATATTTGTACGCCAGTTCGCCTCAAAGTCATTTGCATTTCTTACCTGTTTTCATTTCTTTAATTTCCATTACCACATCTCTTTACAAAACCGCCTGTCCTTTTCTAATTCACTTTCTCTTTATTATCAGTAAATAACATACAGCGCGTCCATTGGTTTTTAAAACGAAGCTGTCTATAAATAAGTATGCGTAGTGGGGGTAGTTCTTAATTGTAATAAGCATATAACCAAAAAATTAAGCACAAAATGATTATGGGACCCTAGATTTACAAAACCACGATACCAATAAATTCTGATGATTTCTTAGTGATAAAAATAGAAGTTTGGCTACTACTTTAGTTTTTAATAACACTGAATATTCTATTGCATTAGATAAAATTAAGGGTTTTCCTTTATACTTTTCTAATAGTTTTGGAGAATGGAGAACCAGCACAGTACACTACCGATTTCTGAAACAACTCTGGTCTTAAATCTGTTGATATTGATTTAATCACTGAGGGAAACATCCGGTTCGCTATTAACAAATTAATACCTAATACATCGATGGGTATTGATGACATTCCAGTTTACATTTATAATAAATGTTATGCTGTTTTTTTTATTTCCTGTCTTATTCATGCATATATTCAACTTATCTATTACGAATAGCACATTTCCCAATGATTT
>CACRWG010005124.1:0-11295 GCA_902654985.2 Oryctes borbonicus
TTTATTTTATTTATTTTATTTATTTTATTTATTTTATTTATTTTATTATTAAATTAGTGATTTTACAACAGGACGTTAAAGAAGCAGCTGCAATAAAACCAATTCCAAAATCCTCAAGTTGCAGCAGATTTAAAAACTCTTAACGATAATTACGTTCCAGTAGCCGACACAATAAAAAAATTGCAAAACATTTCGTTGTCCTTGCGGGATTCGTGTGAAATTGTTGACCACGTACAAACAGTGATACATATTTTAGACGGCGAAAAAAAGTGTTTCACTCAGAGAAAAATTTAATACTATATTACGTAAAGATGTCGATTTTTCTAAATTACGCCATCTTTTTAACAATAATGTTGCGGAAGATCCGTTATACAAATTCAAAGACCACTTTAAGTACGCGAATATGACATCGCCAGATGTAGCACGATCTTTTTCTGCGTATAAGCAGATATATACGCCGTAACGGACGGCTCTCAAAGAGAGCACTGTAGAAACGTACGCTATGATACAGGTGTTGAAAGCCTCACTTCCGCATTTCTTTTCAGCCATCTAAGCATGTTCGATAAGTTGTTACTCTATATTATATTTGCATTTTCATAAATTCTCTTATTGCTTTTTGTTCTAAATAACGCCCACGTTTATTTCGATTAACCCAGCGCAATGACGCTACTGCTGGGCAATCGACTTGTTGCGCTCTAGTCATGACCATTATGAAACGACCAGCATTGATGAAATAGTTCTCAAGTGGCATGGCCAAATTATACGAACGAAGATTTATTATTTATTGAGAATACAATAAAGTGATATCAAGAATATGTGATTATTTTAACACATTTTGCTTTGAATGTTTTACGTAAATTTCGGACACGCTGAATACTTTCGAAAAATTCATTCGGTTGATAATCTTACGCTATACTGTCAACAAAACTGCAAAACCTTTTCTTGTCTATCTCTTTTTTTATCAACAAATAAAATATATATCTGACAATCTGGCACTGTTTATGGATTATACTTACTTGAGGGTGGTGTTATGTAAAATCAACTTTGCTAATTTTGTCGATCCCAAAGTTGTTTCCGATAACCAGCCTAGTTTATAATAAACAAAAATCGATTTTCTTGCAAATTTTAGGTATAGGTAATTGCATACAATATTGTTTCAGAATTTCAAGAAGAATCCAAGTGTGTCGTAAAATAACAGGCATTCCATTTAAAATTGGGAAGTTGTCATCCGCTTCAGGCATAACCGATCAATCATCAAAAATAATCTTTATATAATCGTATAACTACGTTCGCAAAGTTTTTTAATCCGCTTTTGAAATATATTTGCCTTGTATAAGTTCAGATGCACTTGTCCATCTGCCAAATACCTTTTTTTTAATATCTACTTCAAGTATGGTTAAACATAGTAAGACTTGCTTTAGCAAACAAACCTTAAAATAAGAAAGTTGACAACTATTTCCGGTAAAAACGGAAGTGAAAGTTATTAAAAACATTTTTGTTTGATAGTACATGTCGGTTTTAGTGTACTGCTAGGTTTACACAATGTTCCAATGTGTACTGTTTCATATATTGATCAATGCAGTTACTCATGTGACATCCGGTTTAATGAGGTAGTAGGAGTATCTTCTTTCTACTAAACGAAAAGTAAGCATATTATATAAAGCGTTCATAAGAACGAATTAATTTATCGAATGAGGAACAAATAGGAGCAAATAACGAGAATATAAAACATAAAATGTGATGACAGAAGATAACAAGTGTGATTTGCATTTCTAGAAGCAATATTTGAATGCTATCGGTAGATTGGCAATAATTGCAATGATATATCGATGTAACAAACTTTTTACATAGATCTGGCGACATAGGGCAGAATACTTTTTAAATTACAAAAGCGAATCCAGAGTAAATGATTCTATGTTCTTCTGTGGATGCATGTAAGCTGATGAAAGATTACTCGGAGCAAATAAGAATTACTCTGATAAAATAAATTGCGTTCTTGTTGTTTACACCGAGGTGTTAAAGAATAACAGTTCTATTACCGTAATCATGCATTACCACCTTATGCCGTTTTGCGTTATCTCTGTACACATTTTCCAGTACATATTTCATTTGCATAAGTGACCACAATCGGATTAAATTTGCTGCAGTTGAGGTTGATATTATGAGCGAACTGTCGCTGCGATAAATAAATGGGCTGCGATAAATTGTCGCGCTATGAGGAGTTGTCAGGAGACCTAAAAGTACCTACACTCAAAAAGGTATATGATTAATAAGCCTACGGAAACGAGTTGCGCTTCATGAAATTAGCAGAGACTAGATTATTCGTCTGATGAGAATGGGTTCGTGTTGCCTACTGGTTTCCCTGAGAGTCGACAAAACACGAGTCTGTCTAATCTCTGCTAATTTCGTGAAGCCCACGGAAAGTGTACTCGTTTCTGTAGGCTTAATGATTAAGTATCATATATAGTACGCCTAAAATGTATTTCAAATTGCAGCGATCTATAAACAAATTACTTTTATCAAACAAATCTTAATTTACACGAAAAATAACTCCTCTTACTTAATCATCGGTAAGCCTGCAGATACGAGTACACTTTCCGTGGGCTTCACGAAATTAGCAGAGACTAGACAGACTCGTGTTTTGTCGACTCTCCGGGAAAACCAGTAGACACGAATCATTCTCATGAGACGAATAAACGCGACTCTGTCTGGTCTCTGCTAATTTCGTGAAGCGCCATTCGTTTCTGCAGGCTTAGTCATCGGACTGTGAACATTTGTCAAGTCGCTACTACACCTCTCAGTAGTAACTTACCAGGCTTCTAAAACGGCTACCACTAACTCAGGTCTCTTTAGAAGTACCACACGTTCTACTTCGATTTTTATGAGTCGCCAGATATTGTCAATTGGACTCAGGTATGCTTGTCACGGAAATATTTCGACTCTATTCCCTTGCAACTAATTTTTGGGATGCCTGGAGACGTGACATCCGGCGTTGTCTTGCTGTAACCCCAGACTTCAGCATACCAAGTATTGGATGTTTGAAGAAGACATTCATTTAGGATAGTAAACATTAGAAAATCTGATTCTTTATTGAATCTGCTCCTTTGTAAAAGCTGGTATCTTCCTAGGCACCATTGGTTTGTAGCCACTGCGTATAAATTCTAGGCTAACGGTTTCGCAGTAAACGTACGTTCCTTGTTGTCTGGTAAATCTACTAGCCAATTCTCAGCACGCTGGACGATCCAATTGCATCATAGCGGCCAAACTGCGTACCTGTATTTTACACGGTCCTCCAGAAATTTGCCCATGTTCCACTCCGTTCCATTCCTTATTCCTTGTAATCCAATGTATAAAGCCGATTTGCACAATCCTGTCAGCCTGACAAATTTCGGCACCTCGTGAACGACTTTTTCAAATAAATTTTGTAGTAGTAGTAGACGCCTTTTTGTTAATTTATTCACTGCCGAGATTACTTTCAAGGTATATCAGAAGCAGTAATACGCAATAATCTAACGTGCTTGTCAAAACTACTTTAGTCAACTGTCAATCAGAGCTAATTTAAAAAATTTTGCAGTAAACCGTACGCCCGAAAATTAATAATATATTACAAAAGACGTAATAGATATGAAAAGTTAATACAATTGCAATAAAGCTTTGTAATGTTATAATGAAACTAATTAACATGGTGATAAAGGTTATTAACTCACTGTTATTATCTATATTTTATGTATAAATAACATTATATTGAATTAGTATTTTAATTATGAATTTAATGCAAAATTTCTATATTTGATCTCAAAACAATCTACGTCTATCAAAATAAACACGTGCTATCCGATGTACATTCGGTATTATTTCATTAGTATAAACAATTCTAGAAAATTTCGGTATAGTAAACTTCACTTAGAAAAATAATCGAGAAATCGAACAAGTCCTTGACATTTAGATTTGGTCCGCTAAGAGCCCGCGTGAAGTATGTTGAAAGTATGCAGTGTAAAAAGTTATAACGTCCACGGTTGACGGGATTTTCGGCGAAAGCAAAATCACACTTTTTATGCATAAACATAAGCAAAACGGTGGGAATTTACCCTAATATTTTCTTTAAAGCATGAAGTTATACTATAAACAACCGCCGTAAAGTACATATTTTTATGTTTCTGCACGTGGAATACACCGAAAGTACCTTTTTTTTTCCAACATACGCAGAATAAAAATTAGCACTTTAGATCTAAGAACTACGAAATTATAAAAGCGGTAGTACAAAATATCGTTTCTGCTACAAATTTATTTGCAACACCATTCAGACAAATATTTGGTTAAATACTTATTAACTGTGGGTAAGAAATCGAAGATTCTTGTCGTTCACTAGTTGTTGTAAGTATACTATTTGTCCTAAAAAGTGGATGCTAATAGTAGCACAGTGTACTGAAAATAATCTACTTTAGTAAGGTAAAGGGACTAGTTAACTAAGAGCAAGCAAACTATTTACTTGCGGTATAAAAGTAATTCACTTAACTAAACTATTTAGTAGAAAGGGGTATATAATTGTCGTTACCTACCTGCTTCTTTTACTTACATAACATCGATTCATTTCGTAATTTGTCTTCTAAAATTGATAATATTTCTTGACTTTCTTGACTTTCACTTTATAAATAGATGTGACCTCTTTGTCTTTGCTTGGTTTGAGATTTAAAATTCTGCTTTAGAAGATATTGAGCAAAACATTTAGCTTATCAGTATATTTGGTGATTTGTCAAAAAGCTCATTTCAGTGTACTGAGTTTCGTAAACATACATAATACTAATAGGCAGTATAGATCTTGACGAATATCAAGTAATGTTCTTCCATTATGGTTTTTTTCATTTTTAAATGACATAACCGATTTTATTTGTGATTTTGCTATAGTATGTTACCCCCGTAACATAACTATTACTGTTTCAGAAGGAGTTGATATCAACATATTTAATTAACAAGATTAAACACACAATCTTTCTACTGATACAAAAAGATATAAGTAGTTTCGTAAACTTGCCCTTCTTAGAGAATGATAAACAATCCATAGATTTGGGAAGATTAAGCGATTGTTCCTCAATATCAATAACAGAACATGCGTTCGGTTACTTTCGCATTTAAAGCCGTTTATTTTACTTTGAACGACTAATTATGGCTGATTATTGAAGTTAAACGTTATTTAATGAAACAAAATTATGACACCTCTCAATTCGTATTATTAACTTAACAGTTTAGTTTGGTCTGTTTTACTTGCTAGTTGACACAAACATAATTACTCGATTTTGCCAGTATAAAGACATTACACATGCAGCTTTTCACTGATTTTTGAAATGAACTTGGTTTTCTCAGAAATTAATCATTAAGTACGTGTACAAACAATTTAATATCTGCAGCGCCTTGCAGTATTTATTTTACGTGCCCTCTCTATGTTAGTGTGTCACGCAATAGAAACCCGTGTTCTTTTGAACGACAGAACTTGAACTAACCTTGGTTTTGAAATAAATTTCTAATACCAACATGAATTTGCTCTGAAAATAAACCAGTTAGACGAAGTACGTCTTCTCTCAAATGCTATTCGAACCAAAGAGGGCAGATTGTCTTGACACCTTTTCCACCTTTTTTTTCCGATAGCATTTGTCAAATGTAAACTACGCCCAATTGCTATATACATCCTTTACAGACAATATTTCATATCCTGACCATTTTAAATTTCTATAATAAATACCATATTATAGCTTATAATACACCATACGAGTTCACGATCTAATGTTTAGCGAATTGACACTAGTGAGTGTAGGCAATCGTACTTCGAAAACTTATTACCAAATAGTATTTAACTTGGGAAATTATAATAAAGACAAAATAGAATTTATTTTCTACGTGTTTCTAGAATTTATTTTTTATGTGTTACATTAAAGACGAACTTTGAGAACCTATAGAATATGGAGGGAAAGAAATTACTTTGCCGTTTCCCCAGAATTATCGTTGGCTGGAGATTTACCTAATAAAACGCTGGGGAGAAAAAGATGAGGTCAGATGTTATATACCCACTGCAAACTCTGATAACCCGTTAGAGACGACCTAACCCTAACAGATCTTGCCGGTCCGGAATCGAGTGAACTTTTAGCGCGAATGATAGCGATAATACTTGCTGGATATGTTTCGGCTTAGGAAAGTCTAACCACGATATAAACCAGATACTAGTTGCGTTTAGGGGACGCCAATGTAGTAAGGAAACAATGACTAACAGCTCAACTGTTGCACAATGATTGCGCTCGCTGAACGCCGTAACAATAGACGCCAATTTCAGAACAGCAAGGAAGCAAAATTTTACCCTGAATAGATACAAGTATCGTATATAGTAATGAAACTGTTTTTCTCTGACCGATACGTGGTCAACGTCAATAAAATTTATATATGTATATAACCAGACTATCGACGGTTATTGGGTTAATGTACACCGTCGTATCTCAAATTTCACGGTCAACATAGGGGAATCGATTACTTGTATTTGTTACGTCTCCCGATTAAATAAGCACAAAACTATTGATCGCGTTCGGTGCCGGCATATTTTTAATTTGAATTACTAATTTATACGGTGACCGCGCAAAGGAAGGTATTATATGCACCCTAAGGTATCAAGCAATGCAACCGCAGGTTTGCATTGCTTGCAGAGTCTACGTTCATAGAGACAAGCTTTTGTGAGCGCAATCAATATCGGTACTTATTAGCAGAGTAACAAGTCTCAGCACATAGTTTCCTTGTTGTTATTTTGTTATATTGTCAAATGAGTTTCATTGTGGGTTTTCTTGTTTATCTTGGTATTGTACAATTATTAAGCGGAGTGAAATGTTCTGACGAAAATAAGATCACTTTTGTATATACAGCCTGTTCAAATTGTATGGAGTAATGTTTCTACAGCCGCTGTAGTACGTTATATGAAGAATTCTTTTATATAACAGTTGTTTGGCGAAATCTTAGATTTTTTTTCGGTTTTCTACAACTTGCCTTCTTTCAAATAGTTTCTAATGGTTTGGGAAAACTTTATTTAGATAACTTTTAACATTGAGTTGATAGCGAGGTGATGCCCCATCCTGCTGTAACCAAACATCAAGATTTAGATTATTGTCTATAACGTTCTGTTTTAGTTTTGCGGATGGTATTAGTAATGGCATTTGCTTACTAAATGCCAAATTTGTACTACGAGAGTTCTGCTGTTCCTTCGGTAAATCCAGCGTATCGTTGATCGATATCGCTCAACGCATGATTTTGGTGCGCTGGCCGTGTTAGAAATCAAATAAATATAGTTTTGTGTACAAGCCTTGCGTTGGTATAATATTTCACGGTGACCTGAGGTTGTTTCAAGTGAAACGTTTAAGTAATTAGCTCTTCCGTACGCCTTCGGAGAATATTTTCAAGTGTATGTCGCTGTAGTAGAAGTATTCCTTCTTGGACAGCACTAGGCTGGATTAAATAACACTTAGGCGAAACGTATTTCTTCATGTCTTTTGTACAGCCAATATCAACGAGGTAGGTGTCCATTTTAGATTATCTTTCGGGAGGTTCATTTTCGCTTGCGTCATATTTGTGTTTTTATCCTCCAAATTTCTTCAGACCGATTTTTTTTTATTACAGATATTTCTGCCCATCACGTTTTAATGGTATATATTGTTGTATTGATGCTTTGATATTGGGAACTTTTTGTCAAAGACGTTCTAATAACGGCTATTTTGGAAACCATATTCTGCCAACTGGTATATGCCAGTCAATACTTAATCAGTCACAATTTAAATTCCTTGCCAGTACCCAAGAGGAGGTAATATTTAATTTCAGAATATATTCAATTTTCATCGATTGTAACTAGTTATCATCAACTTTAATTTGATATTCTTTATTTTATTGCGGACTGTTGGTCAATACCATTCGTAATGTTTATATGTACCACCAATGTATATCTTATGTAAGAGTGTTCGTGGTACCCAAAAGGCCTAATAGTGAACGGAACACTCTCATGTGTAGTTTTCTTTAGTAAACCCCTGTCATATTTAGGATTACCAATCGCATCTATTTGTTTTCTTTCCTTTTACATTGAGTAACTAATCACTCAAATGTGACAACTATCGGCTCCTCGAAGCCCAGGCTACCGGACTCTGGCAATTATGGACCAGCGACGGAAACGGAACCGACCGTGAAGTACAATCGACCCCTCCGTAATATAAGCTTAAATAATGAGGATAGCCAAGCCAAAGCCCTACCCAAATCGCGCCGACGGCGTATTCGTTACCCAGAAACCTTGGATTGAGTCAAACCACTGGCATTAGAATGAAACCAAGGTATTCCCCAACTAGCCAACCTCCTCCTCCATGTATTACGGCATAGGGTAAACGCTTCCTTTCAACCTATTAACTTTCAAATGCATGCTCATATTCATATCCTTTCCCCCTCTTCTTAATTATGACATACAAACGTTGAAAATAACATTAAACTTTAACGTACGTAGAGTTTCTCGTCAGACTAATTTGTACTGTTAAGACTTATTTCGCGTTACCCTATGTGAATGTTACTTACACAGTAAGAGAAAATAATGCTCCGTCGAAAAGAAAACAATTCTGTTATTACGTCGTTGTGAATTTTACCAATCATTAATTCGCAATGTTCAAAACGTCGGTAAAAATCATATTCGGATAATTCTTAAAGTAGAATAAGTCTATAATAATATTTAGTCCCAGCAGTACACTTTCCTAACTCTATTTTATTAAAATGTGTCTACTTTATATGCCAGAGTCGACTCATCATTTTGAGTTTTAATTTAAATTTAAAATAATGAGGCACTGTGAATCTCGTGCGTCGATCTTATTCCGAAGATATTCAAAAATTTGCAATTTTGTGTGTATTTAACTAACTAACCGATGTAATTTATTACGCATATTTAACGAGCAGCTTCGTGAAATATTCATAGTGGCAGTCGTATTATTTTAAATTATAAATGGAAATTGCGCCAAGATATCGCGCTAAAACGTGAGCACCAAGTTTCATCTATGAGATTATTTTTATTGGTTATTTTTTTAATGAGTAATCTGCATTACAGAGTTCTTATCAAACAAAGACATATACATTTCTAAAAATAGTCAAATAATTTTTTTTTTCCTACGGCGTTTCGGAATTCGGACACCTCGAAAGAATTTGTTTATCATATACTGGCTAAAGATTTGGACATGAAAAAGCTAACCCCCTTTAGGCGCTGCGCTTATTCAGTCAGGACCAAAAACGCTTTGGAATGAACACTTCCAAAGCAGTACTGAAGCAGTTTAAGAGAAATAAGTCGAAGTTTTGGCGTCGATTAGTGATTTTAAATAAAACTACAGCAGTACACTTCTAAGGCCAAATCATTGTCGAAAGGTTAATCGGCTTCGAGAAAGGCCGAGAAGATAATTGCGATTATTTCTGATCGAGGTGTCTTTTGACTCGAATTGACTTTTTCTTGTTTATTTTTTACAATAGGAGGTATAATTTTAGTAGTTCCATTTCGAGAGATTGTCGTGCCATCTTTTATCTCATTTTCAAAATTTGGTGCAGAACACTGTGGTGAATTTAATTTGTTTACTTCACGAGATAAATTTTTAATTTCAACAATTAATTTATTTATTTCAATTTGATAGCTGGCTATAATAGTGTTGGTAATATTTTTAACAGCAGAATCTACTTTCTGTGACATAAAAATCTCACAGTTTCTAAATTATCTCGAGGCGACGTTATGCTTTCACTACCGTTCTTCATTTCCAGTTCTTGATGAATCCGTCGTCTTTCATCGTGGGGAAAAGCTGCTCCAACAGAAGCACACAAGCAATATGGAAGTTTTTATCACATCCCAATTTACGTGTAATGTGATTCCCGTAGCGCGATCGCCATGACAACTCAACAACAACAATCTTTTCTAGAAGCTTTGTATTACAGAAATTCTGCTCATTAGTACTTTTCATATAAAAGGATCCCGTAATGAAATCTTTAGTATGTAGTTACCTTACTAGCGCTATTTCTGTATGAACGGACGAAAATGTAAATGCTATAATCGTTATAAAAATTTGCTTTTATCAAGTTAAGGAGGAATTATTGAATACAAGTTAATAACAATGTTTGAACGCCCCTATCTGAATAGGAAACCTTAAAAAAAATTATAGGTAACAACATAATAGGGAATTGCACGTCTTACATCTATATATACAAGAAAAAATATTCTAAAAATACATTGTATGATACCGATCGAGATATTCGGAGGGGTATTGTATAATCTTAACTTTTCAATTTCCCAGATTTTTCTTCTTCTTATAGGTAAGTCCTTTGTCGTATTTTTTTATATAAGGGTTCTAGATATTGATTCCAGGGAGAAGAAAATAGCAGGAAGTTATAACTGAACGTGGCTTCTCTCTGCATATTCTGTTTTGGTGATCAAATTCATCTAGAATGTGTTGCAGCTGTGAAGGCGAAAATATTTATGTTACAATTGTGAATGTTTTCGTTGCAAATGTTACAATTTAAATTTTAGTAGAAACAAGCTAGATTTTTTTCGATAATAATGCAAATTTGTCGCGAATTTGGTTGTATCCATTGGCACACTTTTGGCAGTTTAGTAACTAGAGTGCGAACGAAAATCAAGTGATATAAATGATTAATAAATTATAAAAATTCGCACGTATGTATATAACCATATAATTTGACGTCCAAATATACACTTACTCAACCATCTACTGGCTGTAACCGCTACAAGTCTAGAATGTATAGGTAAATACCACGATATGTAATGATCTTCCTTGTGGACTTAAATTACCTTTGAAGGAAATTGCTGTTTGGAAGAGATTGTTGTTAACACTCAATTAATAACATCTCAAACTTCAAAAACGGTTGAAGAGTCGTTTATTATTTTCAAAAGAGTAAATTAAATTGCGAGAGCACAAAATTAGAGAATTAACGCTTATTAAGTAAAATATTATACATTCAAAGAAATCTACCTATAGATGACCATATAAGTTTGTACTGTTTTTGTACACAATCAGATCGCCATGAGTATTGTTTAAGTTATTGGTCCATAGCATACGTTTGTTATTTGTCATCTACTGTAGCATTAATCCTTCTTTTATTGGATACATATACTTTTGACAATTGTTTAATTCACATTTTAAAATGGCAATGAATAAAACTTTAATTCGAGGTTGTTTACTCTCTAAGTATAAACTCGGCGCCAAAGCCACAGCGGCGACGCAAAAAATATGTGTCGCATCGGGAATG
>CACRWG010005125.1:0-11295 GCA_902654985.2 Oryctes borbonicus
TTTATTTTATTTATTTTATTTATTTTATTTATTTTATTTATTTTATTATTAAATTAGTGATTTTACAACAGGACGTTAAAGAAGCAGCTGCAATAAAACCAATTCCAAAATCCTCAAGTTGCAGCAGATTTAAAAACTCTTAACGATAATTACGTTCCAGTAGCCGACACAATAAAAAAATTGCAAAACATTTCGTTGTCCTTGCGGGATTCGTGTGAAATTGTTGACCACGTACAAACAGTGATACATATTTTAGACGGCGAAAAAAAGTGTTTCACTCAGAGAAAAATTTAATACTATATTACGTAAAGATGTCGATTTTTCTAAATTACGCCATCTTTTTAACAATAATGTTGCGGAAGATCCGTTATACAAATTCAAAGACCACTTTAAGTACGCGAATATGACATCGCCAGATGTAGCACGATCTTTTTCTGCGTATAAGCAGATATATACGCCGTAACGGACGGCTCTCAAAGAGAGCACTGTAGAAACGTACGCTATGATACAGGTGTTGAAAGCCTCACTTCCGCATTTCTTTTCAGCCATCTAAGCATGTTCGATAAGTTGTTACTCTATATTATATTTGCATTTTCATAAATTCTCTTATTGCTTTTTGTTCTAAATAACGCCCACGTTTATTTCGATTAACCCAGCGCAATGACGCTACTGCTGGGCAATCGACTTGTTGCGCTCTAGTCATGACCATTATGAAACGACCAGCATTGATGAAATAGTTCTCAAGTGGCATGGCCAAATTATACGAACGAAGATTTATTATTTATTGAGAATACAATAAAGTGATATCAAGAATATGTGATTATTTTAACACATTTTGCTTTGAATGTTTTACGTAAATTTCGGACACGCTGAATACTTTCGAAAAATTCATTCGGTTGATAATCTTACGCTATACTGTCAACAAAACTGCAAAACCTTTTCTTGTCTATCTCTTTTTTTATCAACAAATAAAATATATATCTGACAATCTGGCACTGTTTATGGATTATACTTACTTGAGGGTGGTGTTATGTAAAATCAACTTTGCTAATTTTGTCGATCCCAAAGTTGTTTCCGATAACCAGCCTAGTTTATAATAAACAAAAATCGATTTTCTTGCAAATTTTAGGTATAGGTAATTGCATACAATATTGTTTCAGAATTTCAAGAAGAATCCAAGTGTGTCGTAAAATAACAGGCATTCCATTTAAAATTGGGAAGTTGTCATCCGCTTCAGGCATAACCGATCAATCATCAAAAATAATCTTTATATAATCGTATAACTACGTTCGCAAAGTTTTTTAATCCGCTTTTGAAATATATTTGCCTTGTATAAGTTCAGATGCACTTGTCCATCTGCCAAATACCTTTTTTTTAATATCTACTTCAAGTATGGTTAAACATAGTAAGACTTGCTTTAGCAAACAAACCTTAAAATAAGAAAGTTGACAACTATTTCCGGTAAAAACGGAAGTGAAAGTTATTAAAAACATTTTTGTTTGATAGTACATGTCGGTTTTAGTGTACTGCTAGGTTTACACAATGTTCCAATGTGTACTGTTTCATATATTGATCAATGCAGTTACTCATGTGACATCCGGTTTAATGAGGTAGTAGGAGTATCTTCTTTCTACTAAACGAAAAGTAAGCATATTATATAAAGCGTTCATAAGAACGAATTAATTTATCGAATGAGGAACAAATAGGAGCAAATAACGAGAATATAAAACATAAAATGTGATGACAGAAGATAACAAGTGTGATTTGCATTTCTAGAAGCAATATTTGAATGCTATCGGTAGATTGGCAATAATTGCAATGATATATCGATGTAACAAACTTTTTACATAGATCTGGCGACATAGGGCAGAATACTTTTTAAATTACAAAAGCGAATCCAGAGTAAATGATTCTATGTTCTTCTGTGGATGCATGTAAGCTGATGAAAGATTACTCGGAGCAAATAAGAATTACTCTGATAAAATAAATTGCGTTCTTGTTGTTTACACCGAGGTGTTAAAGAATAACAGTTCTATTACCGTAATCATGCATTACCACCTTATGCCGTTTTGCGTTATCTCTGTACACATTTTCCAGTACATATTTCATTTGCATAAGTGACCACAATCGGATTAAATTTGCTGCAGTTGAGGTTGATATTATGAGCGAACTGTCGCTGCGATAAATAAATGGGCTGCGATAAATTGTCGCGCTATGAGGAGTTGTCAGGAGACCTAAAAGTACCTACACTCAAAAAGGTATATGATTAATAAGCCTACGGAAACGAGTTGCGCTTCATGAAATTAGCAGAGACTAGATTATTCGTCTGATGAGAATGGGTTCGTGTTGCCTACTGGTTTCCCTGAGAGTCGACAAAACACGAGTCTGTCTAATCTCTGCTAATTTCGTGAAGCCCACGGAAAGTGTACTCGTTTCTGTAGGCTTAATGATTAAGTATCATATATAGTACGCCTAAAATGTATTTCAAATTGCAGCGATCTATAAACAAATTACTTTTATCAAACAAATCTTAATTTACACGAAAAATAACTCCTCTTACTTAATCATCGGTAAGCCTGCAGATACGAGTACACTTTCCGTGGGCTTCACGAAATTAGCAGAGACTAGACAGACTCGTGTTTTGTCGACTCTCCGGGAAAACCAGTAGACACGAATCATTCTCATGAGACGAATAAACGCGACTCTGTCTGGTCTCTGCTAATTTCGTGAAGCGCCATTCGTTTCTGCAGGCTTAGTCATCGGACTGTGAACATTTGTCAAGTCGCTACTACACCTCTCAGTAGTAACTTACCAGGCTTCTAAAACGGCTACCACTAACTCAGGTCTCTTTAGAAGTACCACACGTTCTACTTCGATTTTTATGAGTCGCCAGATATTGTCAATTGGACTCAGGTATGCTTGTCACGGAAATATTTCGACTCTATTCCCTTGCAACTAATTTTTGGGATGCCTGGAGACGTGACATCCGGCGTTGTCTTGCTGTAACCCCAGACTTCAGCATACCAAGTATTGGATGTTTGAAGAAGACATTCATTTAGGATAGTAAACATTAGAAAATCTGATTCTTTATTGAATCTGCTCCTTTGTAAAAGCTGGTATCTTCCTAGGCACCATTGGTTTGTAGCCACTGCGTATAAATTCTAGGCTAACGGTTTCGCAGTAAACGTACGTTCCTTGTTGTCTGGTAAATCTACTAGCCAATTCTCAGCACGCTGGACGATCCAATTGCATCATAGCGGCCAAACTGCGTACCTGTATTTTACACGGTCCTCCAGAAATTTGCCCATGTTCCACTCCGTTCCATTCCTTATTCCTTGTAATCCAATGTATAAAGCCGATTTGCACAATCCTGTCAGCCTGACAAATTTCGGCACCTCGTGAACGACTTTTTCAAATAAATTTTGTAGTAGTAGTAGACGCCTTTTTGTTAATTTATTCACTGCCGAGATTACTTTCAAGGTATATCAGAAGCAGTAATACGCAATAATCTAACGTGCTTGTCAAAACTACTTTAGTCAACTGTCAATCAGAGCTAATTTAAAAAATTTTGCAGTAAACCGTACGCCCGAAAATTAATAATATATTACAAAAGACGTAATAGATATGAAAAGTTAATACAATTGCAATAAAGCTTTGTAATGTTATAATGAAACTAATTAACATGGTGATAAAGGTTATTAACTCACTGTTATTATCTATATTTTATGTATAAATAACATTATATTGAATTAGTATTTTAATTATGAATTTAATGCAAAATTTCTATATTTGATCTCAAAACAATCTACGTCTATCAAAATAAACACGTGCTATCCGATGTACATTCGGTATTATTTCATTAGTATAAACAATTCTAGAAAATTTCGGTATAGTAAACTTCACTTAGAAAAATAATCGAGAAATCGAACAAGTCCTTGACATTTAGATTTGGTCCGCTAAGAGCCCGCGTGAAGTATGTTGAAAGTATGCAGTGTAAAAAGTTATAACGTCCACGGTTGACGGGATTTTCGGCGAAAGCAAAATCACACTTTTTATGCATAAACATAAGCAAAACGGTGGGAATTTACCCTAATATTTTCTTTAAAGCATGAAGTTATACTATAAACAACCGCCGTAAAGTACATATTTTTATGTTTCTGCACGTGGAATACACCGAAAGTACCTTTTTTTTTCCAACATACGCAGAATAAAAATTAGCACTTTAGATCTAAGAACTACGAAATTATAAAAGCGGTAGTACAAAATATCGTTTCTGCTACAAATTTATTTGCAACACCATTCAGACAAATATTTGGTTAAATACTTATTAACTGTGGGTAAGAAATCGAAGATTCTTGTCGTTCACTAGTTGTTGTAAGTATACTATTTGTCCTAAAAAGTGGATGCTAATAGTAGCACAGTGTACTGAAAATAATCTACTTTAGTAAGGTAAAGGGACTAGTTAACTAAGAGCAAGCAAACTATTTACTTGCGGTATAAAAGTAATTCACTTAACTAAACTATTTAGTAGAAAGGGGTATATAATTGTCGTTACCTACCTGCTTCTTTTACTTACATAACATCGATTCATTTCGTAATTTGTCTTCTAAAATTGATAATATTTCTTGACTTTCTTGACTTTCACTTTATAAATAGATGTGACCTCTTTGTCTTTGCTTGGTTTGAGATTTAAAATTCTGCTTTAGAAGATATTGAGCAAAACATTTAGCTTATCAGTATATTTGGTGATTTGTCAAAAAGCTCATTTCAGTGTACTGAGTTTCGTAAACATACATAATACTAATAGGCAGTATAGATCTTGACGAATATCAAGTAATGTTCTTCCATTATGGTTTTTTTCATTTTTAAATGACATAACCGATTTTATTTGTGATTTTGCTATAGTATGTTACCCCCGTAACATAACTATTACTGTTTCAGAAGGAGTTGATATCAACATATTTAATTAACAAGATTAAACACACAATCTTTCTACTGATACAAAAAGATATAAGTAGTTTCGTAAACTTGCCCTTCTTAGAGAATGATAAACAATCCATAGATTTGGGAAGATTAAGCGATTGTTCCTCAATATCAATAACAGAACATGCGTTCGGTTACTTTCGCATTTAAAGCCGTTTATTTTACTTTGAACGACTAATTATGGCTGATTATTGAAGTTAAACGTTATTTAATGAAACAAAATTATGACACCTCTCAATTCGTATTATTAACTTAACAGTTTAGTTTGGTCTGTTTTACTTGCTAGTTGACACAAACATAATTACTCGATTTTGCCAGTATAAAGACATTACACATGCAGCTTTTCACTGATTTTTGAAATGAACTTGGTTTTCTCAGAAATTAATCATTAAGTACGTGTACAAACAATTTAATATCTGCAGCGCCTTGCAGTATTTATTTTACGTGCCCTCTCTATGTTAGTGTGTCACGCAATAGAAACCCGTGTTCTTTTGAACGACAGAACTTGAACTAACCTTGGTTTTGAAATAAATTTCTAATACCAACATGAATTTGCTCTGAAAATAAACCAGTTAGACGAAGTACGTCTTCTCTCAAATGCTATTCGAACCAAAGAGGGCAGATTGTCTTGACACCTTTTCCACCTTTTTTTTCCGATAGCATTTGTCAAATGTAAACTACGCCCAATTGCTATATACATCCTTTACAGACAATATTTCATATCCTGACCATTTTAAATTTCTATAATAAATACCATATTATAGCTTATAATACACCATACGAGTTCACGATCTAATGTTTAGCGAATTGACACTAGTGAGTGTAGGCAATCGTACTTCGAAAACTTATTACCAAATAGTATTTAACTTGGGAAATTATAATAAAGACAAAATAGAATTTATTTTCTACGTGTTTCTAGAATTTATTTTTTATGTGTTACATTAAAGACGAACTTTGAGAACCTATAGAATATGGAGGGAAAGAAATTACTTTGCCGTTTCCCCAGAATTATCGTTGGCTGGAGATTTACCTAATAAAACGCTGGGGAGAAAAAGATGAGGTCAGATGTTATATACCCACTGCAAACTCTGATAACCCGTTAGAGACGACCTAACCCTAACAGATCTTGCCGGTCCGGAATCGAGTGAACTTTTAGCGCGAATGATAGCGATAATACTTGCTGGATATGTTTCGGCTTAGGAAAGTCTAACCACGATATAAACCAGATACTAGTTGCGTTTAGGGGACGCCAATGTAGTAAGGAAACAATGACTAACAGCTCAACTGTTGCACAATGATTGCGCTCGCTGAACGCCGTAACAATAGACGCCAATTTCAGAACAGCAAGGAAGCAAAATTTTACCCTGAATAGATACAAGTATCGTATATAGTAATGAAACTGTTTTTCTCTGACCGATACGTGGTCAACGTCAATAAAATTTATATATGTATATAACCAGACTATCGACGGTTATTGGGTTAATGTACACCGTCGTATCTCAAATTTCACGGTCAACATAGGGGAATCGATTACTTGTATTTGTTACGTCTCCCGATTAAATAAGCACAAAACTATTGATCGCGTTCGGTGCCGGCATATTTTTAATTTGAATTACTAATTTATACGGTGACCGCGCAAAGGAAGGTATTATATGCACCCTAAGGTATCAAGCAATGCAACCGCAGGTTTGCATTGCTTGCAGAGTCTACGTTCATAGAGACAAGCTTTTGTGAGCGCAATCAATATCGGTACTTATTAGCAGAGTAACAAGTCTCAGCACATAGTTTCCTTGTTGTTATTTTGTTATATTGTCAAATGAGTTTCATTGTGGGTTTTCTTGTTTATCTTGGTATTGTACAATTATTAAGCGGAGTGAAATGTTCTGACGAAAATAAGATCACTTTTGTATATACAGCCTGTTCAAATTGTATGGAGTAATGTTTCTACAGCCGCTGTAGTACGTTATATGAAGAATTCTTTTATATAACAGTTGTTTGGCGAAATCTTAGATTTTTTTTCGGTTTTCTACAACTTGCCTTCTTTCAAATAGTTTCTAATGGTTTGGGAAAACTTTATTTAGATAACTTTTAACATTGAGTTGATAGCGAGGTGATGCCCCATCCTGCTGTAACCAAACATCAAGATTTAGATTATTGTCTATAACGTTCTGTTTTAGTTTTGCGGATGGTATTAGTAATGGCATTTGCTTACTAAATGCCAAATTTGTACTACGAGAGTTCTGCTGTTCCTTCGGTAAATCCAGCGTATCGTTGATCGATATCGCTCAACGCATGATTTTGGTGCGCTGGCCGTGTTAGAAATCAAATAAATATAGTTTTGTGTACAAGCCTTGCGTTGGTATAATATTTCACGGTGACCTGAGGTTGTTTCAAGTGAAACGTTTAAGTAATTAGCTCTTCCGTACGCCTTCGGAGAATATTTTCAAGTGTATGTCGCTGTAGTAGAAGTATTCCTTCTTGGACAGCACTAGGCTGGATTAAATAACACTTAGGCGAAACGTATTTCTTCATGTCTTTTGTACAGCCAATATCAACGAGGTAGGTGTCCATTTTAGATTATCTTTCGGGAGGTTCATTTTCGCTTGCGTCATATTTGTGTTTTTATCCTCCAAATTTCTTCAGACCGATTTTTTTTTATTACAGATATTTCTGCCCATCACGTTTTAATGGTATATATTGTTGTATTGATGCTTTGATATTGGGAACTTTTTGTCAAAGACGTTCTAATAACGGCTATTTTGGAAACCATATTCTGCCAACTGGTATATGCCAGTCAATACTTAATCAGTCACAATTTAAATTCCTTGCCAGTACCCAAGAGGAGGTAATATTTAATTTCAGAATATATTCAATTTTCATCGATTGTAACTAGTTATCATCAACTTTAATTTGATATTCTTTATTTTATTGCGGACTGTTGGTCAATACCATTCGTAATGTTTATATGTACCACCAATGTATATCTTATGTAAGAGTGTTCGTGGTACCCAAAAGGCCTAATAGTGAACGGAACACTCTCATGTGTAGTTTTCTTTAGTAAACCCCTGTCATATTTAGGATTACCAATCGCATCTATTTGTTTTCTTTCCTTTTACATTGAGTAACTAATCACTCAAATGTGACAACTATCGGCTCCTCGAAGCCCAGGCTACCGGACTCTGGCAATTATGGACCAGCGACGGAAACGGAACCGACCGTGAAGTACAATCGACCCCTCCGTAATATAAGCTTAAATAATGAGGATAGCCAAGCCAAAGCCCTACCCAAATCGCGCCGACGGCGTATTCGTTACCCAGAAACCTTGGATTGAGTCAAACCACTGGCATTAGAATGAAACCAAGGTATTCCCCAACTAGCCAACCTCCTCCTCCATGTATTACGGCATAGGGTAAACGCTTCCTTTCAACCTATTAACTTTCAAATGCATGCTCATATTCATATCCTTTCCCCCTCTTCTTAATTATGACATACAAACGTTGAAAATAACATTAAACTTTAACGTACGTAGAGTTTCTCGTCAGACTAATTTGTACTGTTAAGACTTATTTCGCGTTACCCTATGTGAATGTTACTTACACAGTAAGAGAAAATAATGCTCCGTCGAAAAGAAAACAATTCTGTTATTACGTCGTTGTGAATTTTACCAATCATTAATTCGCAATGTTCAAAACGTCGGTAAAAATCATATTCGGATAATTCTTAAAGTAGAATAAGTCTATAATAATATTTAGTCCCAGCAGTACACTTTCCTAACTCTATTTTATTAAAATGTGTCTACTTTATATGCCAGAGTCGACTCATCATTTTGAGTTTTAATTTAAATTTAAAATAATGAGGCACTGTGAATCTCGTGCGTCGATCTTATTCCGAAGATATTCAAAAATTTGCAATTTTGTGTGTATTTAACTAACTAACCGATGTAATTTATTACGCATATTTAACGAGCAGCTTCGTGAAATATTCATAGTGGCAGTCGTATTATTTTAAATTATAAATGGAAATTGCGCCAAGATATCGCGCTAAAACGTGAGCACCAAGTTTCATCTATGAGATTATTTTTATTGGTTATTTTTTTAATGAGTAATCTGCATTACAGAGTTCTTATCAAACAAAGACATATACATTTCTAAAAATAGTCAAATAATTTTTTTTTTCCTACGGCGTTTCGGAATTCGGACACCTCGAAAGAATTTGTTTATCATATACTGGCTAAAGATTTGGACATGAAAAAGCTAACCCCCTTTAGGCGCTGCGCTTATTCAGTCAGGACCAAAAACGCTTTGGAATGAACACTTCCAAAGCAGTACTGAAGCAGTTTAAGAGAAATAAGTCGAAGTTTTGGCGTCGATTAGTGATTTTAAATAAAACTACAGCAGTACACTTCTAAGGCCAAATCATTGTCGAAAGGTTAATCGGCTTCGAGAAAGGCCGAGAAGATAATTGCGATTATTTCTGATCGAGGTGTCTTTTGACTCGAATTGACTTTTTCTTGTTTATTTTTTACAATAGGAGGTATAATTTTAGTAGTTCCATTTCGAGAGATTGTCGTGCCATCTTTTATCTCATTTTCAAAATTTGGTGCAGAACACTGTGGTGAATTTAATTTGTTTACTTCACGAGATAAATTTTTAATTTCAACAATTAATTTATTTATTTCAATTTGATAGCTGGCTATAATAGTGTTGGTAATATTTTTAACAGCAGAATCTACTTTCTGTGACATAAAAATCTCACAGTTTCTAAATTATCTCGAGGCGACGTTATGCTTTCACTACCGTTCTTCATTTCCAGTTCTTGATGAATCCGTCGTCTTTCATCGTGGGGAAAAGCTGCTCCAACAGAAGCACACAAGCAATATGGAAGTTTTTATCACATCCCAATTTACGTGTAATGTGATTCCCGTAGCGCGATCGCCATGACAACTCAACAACAACAATCTTTTCTAGAAGCTTTGTATTACAGAAATTCTGCTCATTAGTACTTTTCATATAAAAGGATCCCGTAATGAAATCTTTAGTATGTAGTTACCTTACTAGCGCTATTTCTGTATGAACGGACGAAAATGTAAATGCTATAATCGTTATAAAAATTTGCTTTTATCAAGTTAAGGAGGAATTATTGAATACAAGTTAATAACAATGTTTGAACGCCCCTATCTGAATAGGAAACCTTAAAAAAAATTATAGGTAACAACATAATAGGGAATTGCACGTCTTACATCTATATATACAAGAAAAAATATTCTAAAAATACATTGTATGATACCGATCGAGATATTCGGAGGGGTATTGTATAATCTTAACTTTTCAATTTCCCAGATTTTTCTTCTTCTTATAGGTAAGTCCTTTGTCGTATTTTTTTATATAAGGGTTCTAGATATTGATTCCAGGGAGAAGAAAATAGCAGGAAGTTATAACTGAACGTGGCTTCTCTCTGCATATTCTGTTTTGGTGATCAAATTCATCTAGAATGTGTTGCAGCTGTGAAGGCGAAAATATTTATGTTACAATTGTGAATGTTTTCGTTGCAAATGTTACAATTTAAATTTTAGTAGAAACAAGCTAGATTTTTTTCGATAATAATGCAAATTTGTCGCGAATTTGGTTGTATCCATTGGCACACTTTTGGCAGTTTAGTAACTAGAGTGCGAACGAAAATCAAGTGATATAAATGATTAATAAATTATAAAAATTCGCACGTATGTATATAACCATATAATTTGACGTCCAAATATACACTTACTCAACCATCTACTGGCTGTAACCGCTACAAGTCTAGAATGTATAGGTAAATACCACGATATGTAATGATCTTCCTTGTGGACTTAAATTACCTTTGAAGGAAATTGCTGTTTGGAAGAGATTGTTGTTAACACTCAATTAATAACATCTCAAACTTCAAAAACGGTTGAAGAGTCGTTTATTATTTTCAAAAGAGTAAATTAAATTGCGAGAGCACAAAATTAGAGAATTAACGCTTATTAAGTAAAATATTATACATTCAAAGAAATCTACCTATAGATGACCATATAAGTTTGTACTGTTTTTGTACACAATCAGATCGCCATGAGTATTGTTTAAGTTATTGGTCCATAGCATACGTTTGTTATTTGTCATCTACTGTAGCATTAATCCTTCTTTTATTGGATACATATACTTTTGACAATTGTTTAATTCACATTTTAAAATGGCAATGAATAAAACTTTAATTCGAGGTTGTTTACTCTCTAAGTATAAACTCGGCGCCAAAGCCACAGCGGCGACGCAAAAAATATGTGTCGCATCGGGAATG
>CACRWG010005126.1:0-11290 GCA_902654985.2 Oryctes borbonicus
TTAATAATGTGAAAGCACCTGCTTCTGAAGCTGCTAAAAGATGTTGCATGGGACTTAATGCTATTTGCGTATTTCCTTTTTGAACAAATGTCTTAATAGCATTATAAAATAGAAAATATAAACCCCATGAACTAGCTGCTCCTACACAGTTTGGAGTGCATCCCCTATAAAATCCTCGAAAACCTTCTTTTGTGTAAATCGTTGCAAAAGCATTCGTAATGCCTACATAAATATCAATAGATGAAAATAAATTTAATGTTCCTATAAGGGCATACCTGAGTATTTAGGTGTAAATTCCGTACGTCCATCGTGCACGGCGAACCGTATTTTGATCACATCCAAAGGGTGCAGGCACAAGGTTGACACAAGTCCACCTGATAGACCGGCCAGTAAATGTTCATATTTTACGTGATTTAGAAATTCGAATTGTTTTTGTAGTTGCATTGGAGTCGATGCTGTGGCCATAATTTGTATGCTTGTGTAAAAAAATCGGTCCAGAAGAAAGGTGTTTTTATTTCATCATTTCATGGAATTTTTACCTGCCGATGAGGTTATTTTCATAACATTTTCATTGATTAAATTTAGAACGCATGCGTTGATATTGAAGATCTTAATGAAATACACAACAGAAATTTAAAGGAACATCCTCGGTAGTATAGTGGTCAGTATCCCCGCCTGTCACGCGGGAGACCGGGGTTCGATTCCCCGCCGGGGAGCAACTCTTTTTTAGTACTTATATATTTTTTTACCTATTAAATTAAATTAAACATAAATCGTATTTTGTTAAGCAAATTTAAAACGCCAATTTCAATATCGTAGACATCATTTTCTTGATTAGTTTCTTTTTCTATTTAGGTTATTATAAATTTCAAATAAATTTATCATATTTTCTATTCTCGTTATTTTCCGTCATTTTAGCCATTTTAATAGTTGTCATTTCTTCTGTTTATCGAACATTGTTGGAATTAATTAATTATCGAAAATTTGTCAGTGTTTAATAGACAATTTGTCTCTCTAAAAGATTCTCTAAAGTATTTCTGACTACGAGGATACGGCTCATTAAATTCAATTTCGTGATGTTTTGCCCAAATACAACAAATATTAAAACTGCCTCAAGCTTATTTTGTCCTATTGTAGCAATTACATAAAACTATATATACAGGATGAACCACTTAAAATGACGCAGGAAAATAACAGATAGAAAGCAAATATTGTAAATTCTCAGCAGGTCGAGTTATTATGCACATTTGTGGTCATGGGGTCACATTTCTACTAATGTAATGTTACAACGAAACGTCTACGAAATTATAAGTTTTCAGCGCCACTCCCACATCTTTTCTTGGCATTTCATATTGTCCACCTATCGATCCATCTAGTGAAATAAGGAAATTAACAGATAATCTTAATTATTTAGCATTTTTTATTAAAATCTAGGTATTTTTATGAGTACCTTAGCATTAAATTGTATGCTTAGATACAAAATTTAATGGCATTGTCATTATTAGCGTGTATGGTTGCGTGCTGCTCAGCCACTGTATGTATCGAAGGTTGGTGGTGTAGCCCAATATTTTGCGTAAAAGTTATGTAAAGCAAATAGCATGCTTTAAACGGCAGAAATAACAATATTCAAATTTTAAAGAAATTTACGAAAAAAAAAATCAAAATGAAAAATTAATGCGAAATGTACAATGTATTCTAAATGACGGCCTCTTTCAATAAAGGCACAAAAGCAATATACATTCCATTAAGAAGATGTAGGTTGTGTTTCGTGTGACGACTAAATAATTAAAATTGTCTGTTGTAGTAGAAATGTGACCCCCATTGTACATAATAATTTTACCTGCTCAAAATTTGCAATGGGTGCTTTTTTCTGTTATTTGCGTGTGTCTCACTTTATGTGGTTCATATGTATATATATTATATGCATACATAAAAAAATATATAGAACGTAGAACAGTTAATTAAAAACAGCAATTAACAAAATAGTTTAAAATAAGGGAAAATGATAACGAGAATGAAGATCTGTAAGCGGGGATTAAGTAACTTTAATTACATTGCCTAGCAAGGAGCACGTTTAATAAACTTGGCATCACAGGAGCTTTTCCGTAACCATCTTTGCACAGAATTAAAAACGAATTATAAAAACTTTTTATTGCTGCATAACATAATACTTCTTATGTTAAAGTGTAATAAACGTAGTAGTAGACTGTAATAAAATCTCGAAGAATCTTACATTGTTTTCGCATTTTTTACTGTAGGCGGGGCTGTTGGTAGACTACATTCTCCAGCAGCTACAGCAGAAATCGAAGGTGACGAAGGCGAGGTCATCAGCATTGATACTCCCACGTTTCCCCAACGTGACATAGTTGCCCTGCTTCACGAAGCTACGCCTTTGCCTCAAGAACTTTGCCAGAAAGCTAAATCCGATCATAAGAAATGTCCGATCCAGTTCGCTTCTTATTTCATCAACGTTTGGGAGGAAACGAATAATGCTACCAACCTCAGCGATCACCATATAAGGGAATTATTGCAGGAATACCAAAAGAATAACGATTACGTTGTCACTCCCTCTGAGATGGAGCTTCAAACTAATGGGAGTTGCGTGGACAGCGCAACGATTGAGAAATATGAAAAAGGGATTCCCCAACATGGGGATAGGATGTTTCATTATTTTTTGACGAAGATCCAAATGAACCAAGGGCAAATTTTAAGGTGTTTACTTAAAAAAAGAAATTGAAAGATGGTTTTTTGCTTTAACATATTGTTTTTCTCTAGATATAGCAGGGAAAGTATCAACCCTTTAATTTTATATCCAATACCAGACATTCCCAGGAAATGCCAATATTGCCAAGGTGACATGGTATTTGAGCTACAAATTTTGCCTACACTAATCTCAAAACTCCACTTAACATCGGATCCAAAGCAAACTGCACGTTTAGAGTTTGGCAACGTATTGATTTTTACCTGCCAAAGGAGTTGCTGGTCTACAGATGCTACATTCCGTCAAGAAATGGTCATAGCGCAAGCTGAAGTCTATTGATTCTTATCGAAATATAGCGCGTTTGTTGCTAAGATATAATTTTTAATTTCCAAAAGGTAGTTTGCACACCATTTAATGTATGATGTAGTTTATACATTGCTCAATATTTTAGATTACCTACGCTGCGGTAAGAAAGTTTATTGAATGTTTTCGTTGCAATTTAAATTTCTGTTTGTAAGAAGTAACATTAATTCACAACTTGTAATTATTTATCTTTCGAGCAATGTATATGTTAGCTTCCGTAAAATTCTATATAGTAATCTTGTATTGAATTAAAGGATAATAAGATTAACATTTGACTATAAATTACATGCAGGATGGTAAGAGACACATTAGATATTAAAAATATATCTATATGTCTTTTAACATGTTGTAAACCTTTTCTAAATCAACATGTGTAACACTAATATTGAAATAAATATAGTCAAGTTTTACCATACTTTCAATATAGTTATTTTATTTATTTAGCGAATGAAATACGAATTATATCGAGTCTTATTTATTAAAATACGTTCTATAAATTTACAACTAAATCTGATATATCACTGTATCGACGGAAATAGCCGACGTTGACTTGTAGAGGCTTTTTAGTAGTCGGAGATATAAAAGAAGGAATACCTTTTTTTTATACAGCAATATGTACACGTTTTCTTATAAATACGAACCACATTAACTTTAATGCTGACAATCTCTCTTAGCTAACTTCTCACTTTTCTTTCCATTCTCTACAACCTCTCTAAAGAAATTCAATAACAGGATTAAAATTATTACATTCTAGTACATTGGGGTTTGTGCACATAAACTGTGTAACGTTGATTTAGTTCGACATGAGAGGCAGTAACCATAGACCATTGGAGAAGACTAAGAATAACATAAAAAAAATAATACAAGTTAAAGAAACATCTGTAAACAAATTAAGTACAAAAATACTCTTTTTTTGTACCGTGATATCACAAAATGTTTTGAGATTAAGCAATTAAAAAATTTCTTTTTGTGGTCTTCCCACATTAATATTGGACACATTAACAGTGGATGGTGTTTCCTTTATTTTCTGTGGAGCTGAAACATGTTCGTCAATTGTGTTGTTTGTCGATGATTTTAAAGTATTGCGTTCGAACAATTCTGGATTTGCTAACCTGTAAAATGCATATTTGCTGTGTTCAAACGTCGCAATCATGATAGCACATGCAGGAGCTACTTTTATCAGCCGAGGTGTCAAACCTGTCAACAAACCTCTATATCCGTATTGTTGGTAAAGATACCGTATGATTTCCCAGGTTGTTTTTGATTGCTTTGGGGCACCTATGAACGAATCGTTAATGAATAGGATATATGTACAAAAACTATTGAAATAAGATACCCAAAAGAACTTTTTCACCTAATTCTATCTGCTGGTGTGTTTTGACAACATCAAAGGGTACTGTAACCATTGCTGCGACCTGAAATACCCCAATATTAGTTACAATTAGCTAATAGCTAAAAAATACATCACTAACTGAGCCTGATATGAAACCTGCTAGGAAACTATAACCAAAATTTGGGCCTCCTGTAGTTTGAGACTTAATAAATTCGTAACAAGTCCAGTAAATCGCAGAGAATGGAACATCTCTTAAAAGTGTTGCAAAAACCCCTTTCCAAAGACCCTTTATGCCATCTTGCTTCACAAGGATCTTTAATGCCTCTCCAATTTCTATTATTACAATAAAAATAAAATTCACCAGAAAGTATAGGCAATTGACTTACCAAAATAACTCAAACGTGTAGATTGCATCTTAGTTCGTATCAATTCAAGTGGGCTTACAATTGATGCAGATATTATCCTAGCTGTACCGCCAGCCATAACTGGAATCCAATATGGTTGTTTCCTAAGCTCACCTTTTGTTGTGTTATGATTATATCGATCTTTTAGTTTTAATCGTAATTGTTCGTAAGTGACAAAATACACGACCGTTGCTGGTATTGCTAGAACTAATGTTGGGCTTAAACCACTCCATAACGATGTAACTCCTTCGTATTTTGTAATTTTAACGAACGCATCCTAACATTGCAAGGAGATTCTTATGATCTTACATAGATAATTGATAAAAAGGGATCATCTTACAAGAGTGCCATTAAATTGTCCGGGACGATTGATCCAGTTGTTCCGCTGTACGTCGCAGTCGCAAAAATGATCCATCAAACCATTGCAATACAGATAACATTTTGCCGTGCTCTTCTTTTGAGCTTGTAAGCGTATTTTGACCACATCCAACGGCGTCACTAAAAAAATACAAATCATAAAGTGAATTTACCTAGGAACATGTTTCCATTTCCAAGCACTAACCAAAAAGTGAGGTTATAACAGCACCGGTGCAAGAAGCTACTACTTGCTGCATCGGTGTTATTCGATATTGGGGATCATCGATGTCAATGGCCGTGCTCTGCAATTTCGTCGACATGTCGTCGAGAATGTGTAAATTGGTTTAAATAGGCTGAGAACGTTTGTAAAATTTCTGTTGCATTCAAAAATTCTAGCCGATTGTGACATCTTCGTAACTGCGCATGCTTAAACAATGATAACAAGAAGCATATTTGAATTTATCATTTATCATTTACCTTGATCTCTGACGCATAGTTTACGTTTTTGTGGTAATAGATGACTTTTCGAAAAATGTTGCTTTAAAAGTAGATGATACTGGGCAATGCAACGATATCGAATTATGACATTTCAACGTATCACTCAAATTTGATTAACGTTCCAATGATGAGATATCCGGTTACGGAAGACCAAAATTATGAAGTTTCTATAAAATTTTATAAAAATATTTTTAAAAATAAATTAACTTCTAGGCTAGGTTTAGGCTTAATGAAAACTGGTACATATAAAAAGGTTTGAAATTGTAGTGATGGCCACATAAAAATACCACTTGTTTCGTTTTAATATTTAATTTCTTTCATAAAACTTAAGAGTTCTAAGACAGACATAACATAATCCTCTTTCTTCTTCGTAACTTACTTACTTTTCCTCCTTCATCAGCGCCACGGCGGACATTAACATTACTCTAAGTACTGCCAACCTACACTAATTTACTACAGTATTACCAACCTATACTAATTTACTACAAAATCAAATTTATCTCCATTTTCCTATTGGAAAAAAAATAGTTTTGCCACACAGCATTTTTTAATTTTCGCGGATAATTTAAGTTGGTAGTTTAGGTAATAAAGGGCATATTTGCTAAATTGTTGCCGTAAAGTATGCGAATATGTTTTTTAATATCGCAACTACCAACTTAAATTATCCGCAAAAATTAAAAGATACTGTGCGGGTTTGCTTGGAATTTTGTGTGTGATTCTTCATATTCGCTGGAAGTTTTGATCGAACGTATTTTATTGTACAGGTTCTAGCAATTTTAAATTCGCTTCAAGAATCTATTTCCCTTTTTATGCATATACAATTTTTTTCGAAAATACGCTTTATATTTTATATCCACTAGTTTTTTAAGATTTATTCATACGATATTTCAAAAACAGGAAGAGTAGCGGAAGCAGAACGATTCACACGCATACAATATAATGAAATACGACCATGATATCACTATTCCGAACAAAGCGGATAGAAGATGGCGGCTAATTTGAATCTATAACGCGTTTACCTCCTACAATTTCAATAATGAATTTGTTGACGTGTCAAAGTAGGGGGACCTGCTCCTTTACTCATTATTCGACTTAGTTTTCAATAGTACTCCCTTTTTAACTAATAAGCTGCCAAATAACCGAAAAGTACTGTAGAAGATTCAACTCAACACTGTTAGCAGGTTATAGTAAACACTACACATGGCCGACGACGACTTCCGTTAGAATATTGTTTGTATGTAAGTTGTGTTTGATCAGAGCCAATGGAAGCGCTTAATTTTTGCGCGAAAAATTTAAATCACTCTTCCTGTTATTGAGACAAGGTATAACATAGAGAAATGAAATAAATATTCTGTAGGTGAAATTTAAAAAGAGGAAATATGGCAGGCTGTTTTATCCAAATCTGTTTTTACTAGGAAATAATATTAAGTTTAAATAGTTTTTAAGCACATGCTTACTTTAAGATAGTGGTATATATTTTAGTGTTAGCAATTGAAAAGGGTTGGTCTGTTCAAGCATTAGATGTGATTAGGAGTTTGGCAGATGTTTAGCATTGGTCAAGCAAGAGCCTGGTATGTGACACTTAAAAAGAGTACCATCAACAGGTAAAGTCGATTTCTTGGGGAGATAGTCAAAAAATTTTTTTTTAATTTTTGGTTCAAAGGTGACTTCATCTCGAAGATCCACGGAAAAGTAAGTTAAGATATATATTTCTCGCGACAGAATAATTTAGGGTGAAGTCGATAAAGCGGTTAATTTGTGTAAGAACCAATGATTTGTCGCGGATCGACGACCGTCCCTATCATTTATCTTAGACGCTCGTATAGAGTCGTGCCTGTTTACACACGTCCCTCAGACAAGTCACACCCTTTCCACCATTCACGGGAGTCCAGTTGTTAATGCGTAGTTTGTGTTAATAACATACTTGTGCATGTTTCATCTTTAGCTTTGTTTTTCTATATTTCTATTCGTTTTCTGAGGCTAAGATTTTTTTAGATACATGTTCTATATACTGTTAGCTGTTTAGTTTCTTTCACAGTTATTTTTTTCTTGTTTTCGATTATTGTTATCATCTATTATTCTCACATTAACCTTAGTTTTAGTTTACTCTATCATACCTTTAAATTGAGCATTTTCAAAAATTCTTTCTATTTTAATTAAATTTGATTTCCACTTATTGCCGATTATTGGAATTATTATTTTTTTTAATTTGTGCCGATATATTAATTTAGTTTTCGTTGCTTTCTTTTATATTTACCATGTCGCCTAACAAATGTTCCGCCAAGAGCTCATGAATACCTGGATTAAGGATCATGATTTTTTCGAAGTTGTCAGCGACACAGAGATTTATTATTGTACAATTTGTTTAGTTACTGCAAAATGTTGCAAAAAATCTCGATTTACGGATCATTTAAAAACCAATGTTCATTGCAATTCTTGCGTCTCGAATGAGAATTTTTATGGCGATCCCTGCGAAGCCCTTGTGGCTGCAAATATACCCTTCCGGAAACTAGAGTGCTCTTATTGAAACGGACTGAAGAGGCACAGAGACAATTGGAGAGTACGAAATTGGCGAACGTAGGAGGGTATGCCTTTTGGTTATCGTTTTTTTCCCCTTAACTTTCTATTGTTTTTTCCTAATTGTAAACAAACAATTGGCTGGCACATTGAATAATGTTTGTTGTTCGTTTCTTTGGAGGAATGAATGTTTTCCATAAGCAATTGCGGGTAATTAAGAACTTGCATATGTTGTCAAGAAATTTTCTCTTCAATCAGCGGTAATATATCACTGGAAAACATTCATTGTGCCAACTATACTTGGCTTTATAACAGTTTTTTGAACTTATTTTTTTTATTTGATTTCTTAATCAAATGTTTCTCTTGTTTTTTTTTTATATACTTAACTTACTCATATCGATTGTTTTTATTTATTCTATGTACACACTATAACCAATCACTGTGCAATTTAATTTGTGAATGGTCAGTGTGTGATTTTGCCGATAATTTTTGAAAGTACTCGTTTTAAGTTAAGGAACAATTTTTAAATATTCAATATTTTCAAATATATTAGCCAGGAAAAGTCTTGATTTAGAGACAATTTCTACTGGTTGAGAGGAAACGAAACTATGGATGCATTAGAGCGAAGCACAGTTCACGTCATTGTTGGTGTTTTATATACAGATCATCCAACAGAACCATATTTAATAGTCAGCCAAATAATAGAACGGGTAAATGCTGATACAATAATGGAAGTAGTTGTCAGTAATATTGACAAAATTTTTGAAAATGTGAGAAAACGGTAGAAGGCTTTGCTCTTTGTGAGTGACTCTGCACCTTACGTGCTTAAAGCTGGAAAATTGCTTAGAGACATCCTCAAAAGTATGCTGCATATTACATGCGCTGCCCACATCCTCCATAGAGTTGCGGAATTTATTAGAGAGCAATGTGAGCAATGTTAGTGAATTAATTATTAACACCAAAAAAGTTTTCTTTAAAGTATTTACGAGAGTTGCTTTACACAAAGACAAATGATCAGCACTTTCCTTATCTGTATCTCCAGTCGTAACAAGATCGGAGACGTGGTTAGAAGCCTCTTCATTTTACGCAGACAATTTGGAGAAAGTTGCTGTTGTAATAAACAACTGTGGATGCATAGAACTACAAGATCCATCTTTACAAACTAATTTGCATTTTATTAACGAACATTTTCATCACGTACCTCAAAAAATAAAATACATTGGATTACAAACAATACAACTAACAGATGGAATTGAAACATTAGATGTTATAATAAACAAATTAAAGGATATTTCTGGTGATTTTTGTGCTTCCATATGTAAAGAGAATGGATGCAATTTTTATTCGCAACCCGAATTTGTCAATATTAAAACTGTTATGCAACGAAAGTAGCGAAACCATTAGTAAACACCACGCTCTTAGGTCCTATTTCCATTACGCTCCTCTCACAATTTGTGATGTGGAAAGAAGCTTTTCAAAAATTTAGAGTATGTTTTTTGCGATATTAGGAATTAAACTATGCTTTCCGTTTGATGCATGTACGCCTCTGATATTTTACATTTAGATTAAATCTAGTCAGACAAACACACAGAAGTAGAATCATTTTATTGTGTACCGCATTCTTTGCATATGCACGCCGCGGTGCATATGTACGAAATAAATCGTACTCCACTTTGTCCCAAAACGTCGGCGATAGAGGCGATCGTCGATCCGCTGTATGATAATAACCTAATCTAATTTTTTGTTGTTGACATTAGCAACTGCTTTTGTAATGCATGGAATTACACAGAAACGTTACATAGTATGTTCATTGACAGTTTCTGCGCCGATCATGACATACAAATTTGATATGTGTACGCGCTCATCAGTCGACTACGCTTTATTTTGCTGTACACATTAAAAAATTAAAAAATCCGGTTTGATGAATAACGCCCTTCTCGATCGATTTCACTCGGGTTTACGGTGGTTCCAAAAATTTGCGGATGGCAAATGGTTAAATTACAGAACTCCTCCTTACCCCTTACAAATCTATTAAAAAGTTATAACTAGTTATAAGGTATCTATATTTTTAAATAAATTTGTACAATGCAAGACGTTTCTATATTAAAAATTCGTGTATAATTTATTTGATAAGAATTATGATACAAATCTAACAGGTCTGGATAAACAATTTGTTCTTGATGACAAGCATGAAATGTTTATTACATTTCTAATTGATTCGCACTATCTGCTCCTTAAAGACTTCAGTTTGATCCTTACAGCTTTAAACTAATTCCCTCCTATTCCGTGCTTGTTCCCCCGCCAAAACTGCACGCTTTCCGCATTACATTCAAATTCTCGTCTTGATGAGACCTGTTGACACAACGCAGGCGTTGTAGCAAACTCGAAGCGGCAAACTGTTGCGAAAATCACAGACTTCAGTTCGTAATCGACGTCGTTTCGCAGGTTGCTCTGGAGCTACTGGAAAATTTAGCGCTATTTTTTCCCGGGAAAGCAGATAGAGCAAACGGTGGAAATGATCGTGTTTTCATCGGAAAACTGTACCTTTTAACACATCTATTTTTGCGGTGTTTTTTCGAATTTAAATTTGGCGTAATCATTACTTGAATTTTGAGTTATATTCATATTAGGGGAAGTTGAAAAGTTTTTATTTTTGCCGAAAATGTACGGTATGTTATTAGAGAGTGTTCAACATTTCATACAGGTGAGAAAATTCCATTGTTTTTGGATTAATAAAATTGAAATTGCTTTGAATCAATTAAATTTTATTAAACAAAATCTATTTTATAATACAAAACTTTATCATTAAGAAAAGGAACCTAACGTTTGCATGTCATCTCAAAATCATTGCTTAGTGCTTTAGACCTCGTAATTTGTAATTTGCAGATACCCCTAAGTGCTTTTGAGGTATATATTCTTGAAGTCATTTAGGTTTTGTTCATATTTGAAAAAGGCGGTTTTTTATTTGAGTTAAAAATACTTGTTATGCCCTTATTGAGCGCTCCAAAATTATCCTTTTTTTTTTTGTTTTTTTTTTTTGGTCAAAATTGCATCAAGAAGGTTGTGTAAGTTTTAGTCACATCTGTTCTCCAAATTGCTTAATCAATCAATATCTAC
>CACRWG010005127.1:0-11263 GCA_902654985.2 Oryctes borbonicus
AAAATGAAGCAAATTTATATCTTTACGCCCGTGATAAATAAACAAGAATGATACTGCGGTATATTTCCTAAATGTATTGTTCGTTAATAATCCCCAAACGATCCGTTTCAAAAGATCGGCACTTCCGAGAAATTTTTGGAATGATAATAAAAGGGACTTTATTGTGGTTGTCGCGATATTTCTACTTTACATAATAATTTATGGCTCTAATCCCTTAGAAAAGAGTGTATGCTTAATATTTTTCTAATTTTATGTATTAATAATCGTATACAGTGTGATATAATAGATTTTTATTGTATGACCGAACTTCACTGAACTGCAGTGTATATTTTCTTTATCACCATTTTGTCTGTGTTAGTTTGCTGGTAATAAAAAAAAAATCGTAGAAAGTTTAAAGAGGATCCAATAAGAGAAGAATACCATAAAAGACTATAAATGTAGATATTTAGTTATAATGAGATTAGAAACAAAGACTATTTACTCACATTGACACATTTATGGTATCTTTCTCTTGTTATATTCTTTTTAAGTTTGTGTGATTTACTTTTTCTGTGACGACAATGAAATAGAAGAACACCTTAACTTGGAACAATGATGGGAGAATTAAAAATCAAGACTAAGAAAGCAGAGAGTGGTGGACAGAATGGACATGGAAGATTTATTTGAACAGCAAAACACGACAAATGCATTCTTCTATTTTAGCTTTAAATAAAGTAATAATAAGTAAATAAATAAATAAATAAGTAAAAATACTTATAAAAACAAATAAAGAAAAGACGAAACTGCAGAAACAAAAACCAAAAACTACAACACACTGAAGCAAATGGAAAACACAGACGAATATGTTACAAAATGTAAACGATAAAAGGTGGAACTATCCTAATGGAAGAGACAAAGATAAGATCCTAATGGAAGGAAACGAATACCAAGGTAAATTTTGACGCAAATTAAGAGGAAGAAAGAGAACACAGAAAACATATTTTTCTTACTGTACAAGAAGAAAACCAGCCACAAGAAGTGGAAATGGCAAAAGAGGAATTCAATGCAATGAGGATAATAAAATTGGGGGAATCATCAGGTCATGATGTAATAACAGTGAATACGTCAGTGGCACTACTGCAAGTGCGTAGTCATTTGGATCTATTACAATTAAGGCAAACAAGGCAATTAATGCTGCGATGAGAGCTGTTTACGAGGACTCCGCATCATTGCTATAGCGACGTGAATTTAAATGTATTCGTACGAATTTGGTTGACGAAGAACATTTGGGACGGCAACAATACAGGAAAAGAGATAGCAGAGGTTGAGAACATATTTGCTGAAGATTCAAGATCAAAGCCTTATTGAAGCAGTTTAGGCAAAGTAAGTCGGAGTTTTGGCGTCGATTAATAATGAATGTAGATAGAACATGGATACATCATGAATTCACGAATCACCACCAGATCTGGTCTCACAAGCTTCTTTCTGTTTTCCAGATTCAAAGTAAATTTCGTTCGGAGGGCAAAGGTTTTCGTCGATTACATTCGTAAATGACTATTTTGTAAGCAAGATGCCAACTATTATTTTGACAGATTAAATGGTGGGGAAGATGGGAACATCGCTGAGAAAAGTGTACAGACTTAAAAGGAAAGGATGTTGAGAAATAAAACTGAATTTGACAAAAAATTCTGATTTGAGCAAATAATTAGTTGTCTACGGAAACACGACTATCAATGAATTCATGCTTAACCGGTATTTCTTGTGTTGTTTTTAATCATTAAAATTACAAGAAATTACAAGAAATAGCCAAAGTTGTTGCTCATATACGGCACTCTTATAATACAGGGTTGTTTTTAAAGGTGTTTTAATATGAATAAACTGATTAGATCTTCATTGCCAAGACGTCGTTTCAACATATTCCATAATAATACCAATTGATAAAGCAGTCGCAAAAGTAAAATAGCGAACGACGAGAAAAGTGGTGGATCTGTATTAACTAGCGATTACGTCATATAAAAATTAGTAAAACATTCCTAACTTAACTCGTTAAGCGGAATTCATAACCCAACGTCTACTGAGATTATGCTCTATGTACATACATGCATATGGACTTTCATGGCAACTTATTTAAGGCTAGCAATCATATTAGTTTTTTTTTTAAACCGATGCACATAAACATTTAAACACTTAAACACTTAAAAGTTCGAACTTTCTCCCGACATTATCGTAAAACCGGAGAAAGCTGTAATTGAACGCTTACACGCTGCATATCTTTACGTGTACATAACGCGGAGATAAAATTAATAGCGGTGCAGGAAACTAATCGGCCACCTTTTATGGTTTTGCTTAATCGCCTTATTACTTAAACAGGATTTTATTACTCGAAACCATAAACAATTCGTAAAAACATCGGTAGTATACATCGTTTCTGAAGTGGATAATTGAGATTTGTTTCAATCGTATGAAATCATATCAAATTAACAAAATTAATTTAGAGATGTAAGTTTTTTTTTTTAAAGTTGAAGAATATCTGGATCTAAACATTGAATTAACGTGATGTGCTTTCAAAATTATTTATTAGAAGGTGGAAGGCCGAGCAAAATGAAGAGTTTCTAATATTAAACAATACGTTTCAACCAAGACCCATTATCGGTAACATTTTGGTATGAAAAGGGCACTACCTTGTATAGTGAGAAGGATAACGCAAATTATTCTGCTTATCAGCGATAAGTCTTGGAATCCAGATATCAACAACTTTGCGATAATCAAAACTATAGTTAATGTAAAGTGCGTAACTAATGCTCTTGATAGTAAATCAGAGATATTAGTTTGCTCCACCAAAATTAAAAAAAAATTCTCAAAGTTGGTCCATAATATCTCATTTAAATCGTACTAAATAGATCTAGGGAATTGCACTATAATATACAGGATGTTCCATTTGAAATAATAAACTCCGTATCCGTTGCCAACTTAATAATAATCTATCAGTAGCGATTCATTTCAACTCTTTCCAATCACCAACCGCATAAAAAAAGCAAACGCAAACCGACCGTAACATCTCGATTCCTCGTTGTCCTTTTTTTTTCTTTCTCATCGAATCTTTGTTTTTCCTCTCGCCGATATTCGATTGTTTATTTTTTAAAGCCGCCGATCAGTGACTAATCTCGGGCGCCTGATTAGAGAAATGTGGGACAGCCGGTGTGCCGAAGACTGTTGCTCGAGTTTGTGCGGTGTGTGTGTGTGTATAGCAATTATACAAGAAAATATTATGTACGGACTTGTAGGTGAAGTCGAGGAACGAAACCAGGTTATACTACGTCCTAGATCGTGCCTATTTCTTAACGGTTGATTTATTTTTGATCTCGTACGAAGCGCTAATGAATCTAAGGTAAATAAAAACAAAAAAATTGATAACGATGGTATTCTCAAAGAAAAATGTGGAATTTTTATGTAAAATTAATCATGGGATACCAAGGACTGTGGTGTAGTATGATAAATACCAAAGGCATCGGCACTACACAGGATATTTAATCAATTTGGAGTGGGCTGGGGCTGTTCTCTTTCTGCTGATTAGTATGTAACAGGCTGCGATGTTTCTGCTTGATATTTTAATATAACCGTCCACAAGTTTAATTAGAGTGAAATGTCGTTTTATTTCGAATTAGCTAATCACGAATTTAACCAGCTAAAAATGTATCTTAATTTAATTTTTTGAAAATGCATTTTTGCTTTAAAGTAAGCTTTATATATTGTATTGTGTATTATTAGTAAATTAAATATGATCGTAATGCCGAAATTATTATTATTTGGTGCGAAGATTGTGTTTGAAAGAAAGGGAAAAACTAAATAATTTCCTTTCATGTCTAAATCGTGACTGGGTGCGTTTTAAGTCACGCGACTAAATTTTAAATTTGAAGGATTTTCTTTTTCTCTTAAAATAGGGAAATTTGAATGGACATTTTTAGAAAATCATCATATAACTTCTAAAGCAAGTAAATTTTTATCTAACTTCGCTATCAACATTAGCAGAAACTCGGCTAGATTGATACTTAATTTTTTTTTTCCTTTTACGTACAGATAAGATTCTAGTAACAACATTGTTTATTGCAAACCAGTTTTTTTTTATTTTGAGATCGTTCCGTATACAGTTTCTTAATGCTAAGTTTACATGCAAATACATACATAGCGGTGACAATTTGCATACTTGACCAACAAACGAGTGCATAAGAGCAAATAAGACGAAAAGAGCGAACAAAAAAAGAAGCAGTTCAAATAAAACGTATGTAGAGTAAAAGTAGGTCTTCTACGTACAAACATACACATCATAGGTGTTGTGTGCATCGTACACAATAAACATATAGGCATTTGTTCGACACTTACTTGGCCTTATAAGAGAGCGCCGAAGCACTTACATGCAGAAGTAGTTGATGTACTCGCATACGTACGCATTGTATATGTGTAATACGTGTTCTTTAGAAGTGTATTGACATCGATCGCCTCCTTACCTAGATTCTCCGGCTTTGTAATTTATTACACGAAGATATTTAAACTTTAAACGCGTTCGGAACAATTACGTGTTTTCTTGTGATATGCAGAAAAGCTCTGTTGATAATTGTTGATGACGACGATTAGAAAATATTATATTATGCATCGATACATGCGCTAACATCCTACGTACATGTTTGTCAACACATAAATACACATAACGGAGCGTTGTCGTTTTGCAATCGATCGGAAAATTTTCTTTTAATACAAACCTCTTTTATATAAAGCTACGTCAGTGTTCCAATATTTATTTTTTGATTTATATGAAAGTAAAACGAGAGTAATCCTTAGAACTTGCCCTAGTTAGCGTGTTGGTCGACATAATTAGCTGCTTAGTTACATTCTCTGGCTAGAAAATGATATAGTTTACTTTTTAATATTTTAAATGATATTTTGCAAACTAAATACAGTATTGTTACATAACGTAATATAGGCACTAAATCACGTACTCGAATACTGTGGCACTGGAACACTGAAACACTTCACTATTACCCCTTACCACAAACACTTCACTGAAACTGTACGCACGTTTCGATAGTCAAGCTATCATCAAGCTATTACTGCTATCATTTCGTTAACGAAATGTGAGAAGATAGAAAAGGCTGAAGGAGTATGAGGAAAAATAATAGGTATTTACAGTGGCGGCCACATAAATAACACAGGCATCAAACTTCATATGAATTAACCGGTCAAGCTGTTCCCGTTTAAATTTTTATCAAACTAGCGTGAGAGTCCCCGAGAAGGTTGCGTGTACTTCCCCTAGCTACGTATTCCAGAACTATAATTCGGCATTCAATGAAAAAAAAAATTAGTTTCACTTTTCTAGCAGGCACATAAATAGCACGGTTGTCGGTTCTGTAGCGGAATCTTATTATAGTGTTACGGTTCGAGTTATTTTGTACCAAAAAAATGGTGTACTTACCACTTTTAAAATTAACGTTTTATTAATAACAAAAATTTAGGTGTTAGTATAATGGGACGTGGAAAACATTGCACACCAGAGAAAAGGGAGTTAATTTGCACCATGAAAGAGAAGGGCAAACATTAAATTGTTCACGTAAATTAATACAAAATGCGATAAAGCATATTCAGACGGAAAAAACTTTAGAAAACAAGAAACGGAAGATTAGGCCTCGTAAAACAACCTTATTCGTCGATTAAGATAAGAAGATCTTTTTCGCACAGCTACACAAATAAAAACCGAATTTAATAAACAATTTGATATTGATATATCGAGAAGAACAATACGACGTTAGCTGAAGGAATTTAATTTACATTGCAGTACGAAAGCCACTCGTGTCAAATAAAAACCGTCAAAGAAGATTACTGTTTGCGAAAATGCACAAAGAAAAGCCGCTTTCTTTCTGGAAATCTGCACTTTGGACAGATGAGAGCAAATACAGCCGACTTGGGTCTGACGGAAAAATGTATGTGCGACGATCCATCAATCAGAGATTCAACCCTAGGTGCATTATAAAAACATTGAAACACGGTGGAGGAAGCGTAATGGTATGGGCTTCTATGTTATAGCGTCCTATATTCAGAATTGCAGGAAAAATGGATCAGTATGTTTATCGCAACATTTTAGAAAACGTGATGGAACCATATGCTGATGAATTTCTTCCAGTAACCTGGGGTTTAATGCGCGACAATGATCCCAAACATGCAGCGAGGACCGTAAAACAGTGGCTAGAGGAGAAACAGATTCGAGTGTTAGAATGGCCTGCACAAAGCCCTGATTTAAATCCCATAGAAAATCTATGAGGGGATGTTGAGGTTGTTATAAAGTCTAAATCTCCAGCGACATTAGACGAATTATGGAATACTATCGAAGAAGCCTGGCATAAAATTCCTGTAGAGAGATGTCAAAAATTAGTTGAAAGTGTGCCGAGAAGATGTGCAGCAATATTGGCTTGTAAAGGGTTTCCAACAAAATATTAAAAGTAAAAGCAAAAAAGGATTTAAAAAAAGAAATAATACAGTGTTTCGTTATTGTTATTAAGCGTGCTATTTCTATGCCCGCTTCAAAAATAATATATTTATTTTTTTCATTTGTTTATCTTGAAGTTTATAAAATATTGTCTGCTTATTATAAACTGCGTGCCATCTGCTACATTTTTGTTAAGCTAAGTTAAATAAATCACTTATTAACATTTACATTGTGCTATTTATATAGCTGCCACTGTATATGATTGTACCCGTTCGCTTATAAATTTTACATCACACATTTAATTATAGTAACTCTTTGTCATCTATGAGACAGTTTAATTTCCATTTATTTATGTAGATCCGAAATGCATTTTAACTTACGTACACTGCCGTTCAGAGAAGTTCGGTCGGTTATCAAAAAAAACATGAAAAGGTTACAGAAACAAACGAAACTAAAAACAAAATGCAATTTTATTGTATGTACAGGTAAAAAAGACGAAAATAAATAAATAAAAAGTTATTCTGGCCTACTATAACATACTGAGCATTATTTTTTTCTTCATCGAAAAAACCTCGTTTGCTGTTAATCACCGCTCGAACTATTCTAGGCATTCTTTCGATAAGTTTCGTTAAAACGAATTGTGGAATATTAATCCCTTCATGTTGCAGAATATTCCGTAAATGTTCTTGTGAAGTTGGGCATATTTTTCGGATCCTCCTGTCCAGTTCATCCCACAACAACTCTATCGGGTTCAAATCTGGGCTTTATGGGGGCCATGTCATTACTTTCAGGGTGTGCTGTTCTTCTTGCTCCTTTAGATAGTTCTTACACACTAACGCAGTGTGTTTTGGGTCGTTGTCATGCATGAATGTAAAGTTACGGCCTATTATACGCAATCCTGATGGCACTGCATGATTCTGGAGTATTGCAAAATAATTTTCCTTCCTCATTACACCTTGCACTCTGCATAAATCTCCCGTCCCAGCAAAGGAGAAACATCCCCACACTAACACACAACTATGCCCTTGCTTCACTCTAGGCACAATGCAGTTCGGGATCACTTTTCGGTTTTAGATCTTCGGACATAAATTCGTCGATTTTGCCCAAAAACCTCAAACTTTGACTCGTCACTCCAAAGCACGTGTTTCCAATCATCTCACGACCAATCTAAATGAGAACCGGCCCACTGTAGCCGTTTTGCTCTGTTGCCCCGACGTAATAAGGCAATGCGCCCATGAAGTCGACGTTTTACCGTACTCGCCGAAACTTGTTCTTCACGGCCGCGATTGACTTCGGCTGCTATTTGTGGCGCTGTTAATTTTCTATTGCGTTTGCTTAATAATACAATTCTCAAATTTTCAGCTTTTATTGTTTTCCTAGATGCTCAAGGACGAACACGATTTTCTATAGTTCCAGTAGTTCCGATGGTCTGAATCCCATATATACAAAAAAAAACCCTATAGGGAACCATATCCAATATTGCTAATTATGCAAACAATGGTCTCAAGGGAACTGTATCGTAGTACATTGAACAGCCTCAAAACATACGTCAGCATGCAACAGGAAGATCTCAAAATCTTCTACAGAATCTGGTTATTGTCAATGATGTGGTTAGATGAGGTATAAGGTGAAAAAGAAAACTACGTCATAATTTCAAGTGTACTTTTATTATATCCTGACTGCAATAAAACCTATGTACATCATCGATAAATGAATTTGTTTGTATTTTAACATCTGCATTCTCAACAACAGTACAGTCAATAAATAATTGCACGCATATCAATGATTATAATAAAATACCAATTAATTATCACAGTCCACAGTTTGTATCCGTTGTTGGAACTTCCTTACAATTAAGCACAAATAAATAAAAAAGTTGAAATTTTCCTGGTATTTTGGTGTTATTGGGCGTAGTGCAGAGTCAAAAAGTTGCGAGCGTAATTGTCGCATTTTTACTACCGACAAACTTAAGAAAAAAGAATTGAAGGTTCATTTTACAGGTGCATCCTAACTATATTTCCTAATTCTTATATTTAATACAATTGACAAAAAAAATAAAATCACTAGTAAGTACCATTACGACGAACTTAGGCGACGTCGTTAACGATTAATTCAAGTAAATCTTCCTTACAATCGGAAGCATCGGTTGAATTACCCAAATTACCGGTAGCTTCGTTGATGTAAAAATCTTTTAATATATGACTCGGATCCGACGCGTTATTCTTCCGTTCTGCACAATTGAAACTGATGGAATCTCTATTGCTCCAATCCGCTATCGTTGACTCGTTCCCTCGATTTCTATTCCGACGATCGTCATCGCCGATATTTAATGTTAAAAGACTCATAATTTTCGATCCTCCCGATGATAGATCGGATTCCCCGCCAAGTAGCTGATTTACAAGCAGGCTAACTTCGCTGTTGTTGATATTATCTCTTATCTGCTTAGTTTGATGCGTTAAAGTGTAGATACTTTGCCCTAAATTTTCAAAGATATCTTCATCGGCAGAACGACGATTAGTCTCTTCCAATACGAAGCTACCGTCCGCGTTTTGCAATCCCATCTTTAACAGAATCGATACTTTTATATTCGAAGAATCGAACCACTTCATGATTTCGTTCCGTAACCTTAGAAGCTCGTCCCCGCTCAAAAGCACGCCAAAATTATCGAAAATAGTCTGCACTTTGCGCAATTGCAGTAGAACTTCCCCGCCGGAGATGTAGTTTTCTAATTCGGAAACGTGTCTTTGCGTAATCCTTAACACGTTCGAACTAGCGGTTATCTGCCATTTAAATACCATGACTATTAGGTCCCACAATTTATCCATGCTGATCGCGTCCAAACGCATTATGGATGATTGCGCGATGTCTGCCATGGTATTCTTCAGTTGCTCTCGGGTATATGCCGGTTGAGGTGTTCTCATCGCATCCGAGATCAGCTCTTTCGAGACTAGAACGGAGACGATTTGATTCAGCACTATAATTGACAAAAGAAATATGAAATGTTAATTTATAAAAATACTCACTTGGCTGCTTTAAAATTGAGCGGATAATTTATAGTTACGAGGGCGGTTCAAGACGTCCTTAAAAAATATAAGAGATGGCGCTCGTAGTATCAAAAATGGTTTGTTTCTAGTAAGGATTACTAGTCACTAGACAGCTGTCAAGGCTTCATCACACGGTTTCATTTTTATTATCGATTTAAACAAAGAATATTTGTATATGTGGGAAAATGGAAAACATGGAAAGAGATCGAAGCTGAATTGGATGAAGTTCATGACATCGTCCAATGAAAGTGACTACTCCCGGAATGATCGACAAAATCCACGATATGGTTTTCAATAATCGATGAGGCCACAGGCATATCGCAAGGTTTTCAATTCTGCACGAAAAATTGGGTGTGAAAAAAATCTCGGTAAGATGGGTGCCGCATTTGCTCTCAGTAGAGAATAAACGCCGACTCTGAGGCTGTTTTGGCGCCTATCCGTCGGAATTCTGACGAGTTTCTTCGTAGATACATAACTATAGACGAAACATGGATACACTACTACAAAAGTGTAGTCAAAACAGAAGGCGAACGGGTATCATCTACACCGGTTCCTTGGGAAAAGGACAAACAACAATTGGAAAGTATTATGAGTCGTTATTGGACCGGTTGAGCGAAGAAATCGAGAAAAAACGTCCTCATTTGAAAAAGAAAAAGATCTTCCATCAAGACAATGCATGGGTGCACACCTGGGCAGTTTCGATGGCCAAAATATGGAATTAAAGTTTAGATCAGTATTCACCAGATTTGGCCCCCAAGTGACTTCTTTTTATTTCCAAATTTGAGAAAGTGACTCGGCAAGCAACGGTTCACATTGAACGAGGAAGTCGTCACCCGAACAGATGCCAGTTTTGATGATCTTCCGAAATCCTACTTTTTAGAGGGCTTGAAAAAGCCTCAGAAACGCTTGGAAGAGTTGTGGTGAATAATTTTAAATTAACCGCGCAAATGTATTGATGAGTTTTCCTAACTTTCCGACCATGTGAGGTTGCCAAGATGGCGAGATGAAGAGTGGAGGTAACGGATTGATGGATATAATAAAGAACTAGCTTGTAAAAGAAAAATGTGCTTTTAATTTAAAAACGAGAACCAACTCGGCTATAGAGTGTATATGATTACGTTGAAAAATAAATAAAAATCTACAGAAAATACTTTGTTTTTCTCTTTCTAAGGACTTATTGAACGACCCTCGTATAAAGATTATATTTTCTTTGACATTACTGAATAAGCCGGGAAATTACAAAAAAAAAAATAGTAATTGGGTAAATTAAAAGTCATCACCCGAAGAGGTACCTGTTTTGATGATCTTCCGAAATCCTACTTTTTAGAGGGCTTAAAAAAGCCGGAGAAACGCTTGAAAGAGTGTATATAGTTAAATGGAGATTATGTTGAAAAATAAATAAAAATCTAGAGAAAATACTTTGTTTTTCTATCTAAGGACTTATCGAACGATCCTCGTATAAAGATTATATTTTCTTTGACATTACTGAATAAGCCGGGAAATTACAAAAAAAAAAATAGTAATTGGGTAAATTAAAAGTCATCACCCGAAGAGGTACCTGTTTTGATGATCTTCCGAAATCCTACTTTTTAGAGGGCTTAAAAAAGCCGGAGAAACGCTTGAAAGAGTGTATATAGTTAAATGGAGATTATGTTGAAAAATAAATAAAAATCTAGAGAAAATACTTTGTTTTTCTATCTAAGGACTTATCGAACGATCCTCGTATAAAGATTATATTTTTTTTTACATTACTGAATAAGCCGGG
>CACRWG010005128.1:0-11261 GCA_902654985.2 Oryctes borbonicus
GCTTTCCGTCCGTGTAAACATGTTATTTCTGTAAATAAGTTGTCCGGTTGAGCAGCTACCTGCTACCCGTTTGAAAATAACAGGAAAGTGATTATTTTTACCAAGGCTACAACGGTTGTTTAAAAATTAAGTCTTCCAGTAAGAGTGATTAATTACAGATTAAGATGTTCGCTCTTGTTTGAACTGTTTTATTTTCTCCTTTGTGCTGGCAAAATATGGCAAAGGTGACTTTTGGGACTCGTTGTGGGGAATTCTTCTAAATTTGTAAAATTAAGAGATTTCAAAACAAAGAGTCTATTAATAGACAACGAACAGAAGAAAATTCACAATGTTGGCTTAACATTTGCGTAAAACGCATTGGCTAAAATTACTGGTTTTTGAGAAGTAGTGCGAAAGAACGTAGGGAAATGTTTACGAATGAAAATAGAGTGAAAGTTTCGCAACTTTCTATGTTTGATGGGCGCCAGAATGTCAGAAACGCGTCTTACATTTCCATTTGACTTTGCATCTTGGACGATTCTCTTCCCTCTTGAAGTTTATTGCATGATTGCAAACATTATTGTTAATATATTCACTTCCTGTCCATATTCAACTAGACAGCACAAATTCTATTTTTGGACAATTTCTTTTACACAATAAATGTAATAGAAGCAAATAAGCTCAATTTTTGAGAGAAACCCGTCGCGATGTTGGGAATTTGAGCAGAAGCTTTTTTTCATATGTTGATTACGCGAAACAGCAGCAGAAACAACAAGTCAACAAGCTTCAACAATTAAAAGGATCGGTTGAAAACGAGCCTCGAATTAGGGGAAAATTTGTGGCATTGCATGTTCCGACCGCACGATTGCCTTTCATCAGCTTAACGAGTTGGTGAATGGAACAAATTTCATATCTGATCCTGGCTTCTTAGGGACAATCGTGATAATCCCACCAGTCATAAGTAAGCTTGCAGAAACGAGTACACTGTCTGTGCGGTCATCACGATCTTAGCAAAGATTAGACAGACTCGTGTTTTGTCGACTCTCGGAGAAACCAGTAGGCAACATGAACCCATTCTCTTGGAACTTGTTTCTGCAGGCTTAGTCATAAGGCGTTGGCAGTTCAGGGCTTGCTGGTAGCGGAAGAAATTCCAGTATTGCCGCTATTATCTTACAGGCCAGATTTGGTTCGAAATGGGATTTAATGCTTCCTTTCTCACGAATACTTCCCCTAAATCGATAAAAAAAATTATTTTATTCATTTACCGCCTCAGTACAGATCTGAATTCGTTATTAATGTTAAGCATCTTATTAGCATTCTTCCATCATGTACCATCGCATTTTAGATCTAAAGCAACTACTTTCTTGAAGCCTGACGCACACTAAACTAGCACCGATTAATGTTCTCTGCATGTTAAGAATTGAATTTCTTCGCTTATTCAATTAATGTAATTATATCGGCAAATCACTTCAACAAGTTGGAAAGTGTGAGAATTATTTACTTAAGACGTGACTGTTCGAATTTGCATAATGCAAGAATAATACGGTTTCACTGAGAAAATCGCATTAATACGAACGAATATATTTTACGCTATTAAAGAACTTAGATCGCTCGATTTACGTTATCTGCTGCTTTAGGTGCGGTATTTAGGTTAAGCATACGACAGGATCGTAGGTAGTCAATGGAAATGGATGCATTAGTAAGTCGGAGGAAACTCCTACTTTCCTAGATATTTCAAGCGTCCAACGGAGCAAAGGGAGATGGAAATAGTGTGTCTTGTAGGATATTGTGTAGAAGCAAGTAACCGTGACAATAGAGCGTAAATTTTAAATCGCAATTAGTCGATGTGAAAGATGCGAGTATATTGTTTGTCAATCTAACGATTTTCCGCCTGTGTGTTGTTACCTAGAAGAACTATTACGTAACGCTTGATTGGCTGAATCTCTATCTCCGTTATTTGTGGGCCCACTACGATTATCGCTGAGAGCACTTACTTCGAAGATATCGAGGAGTGTTTCCCAACTGCGAAGATTTTGATTCGTAAAGTAACATCAGCATTTTTCGATGATGATCAATTCAAAATTTGGGCGTAAGATTTGATGAAAAGCTTATGTTTTCCAGTCCTCTCAGTTTTGTTAATCGGATTTCATTTCATTTGATGATAGAAGCAAGAACGTTAGTATTTCTTCCTTCTAGACTAGATACACTCCCCGATAAAAACTTAGACGCGGTAAGATGTTTTACGGGTTTTAAGGGTTACAACATTTCTTTGCGAAACTAGCAAGATATCTAATTAAGTTTTTATTCATAAAAGTAAAATAAACTTAAAAATATCTCCTGCAGTAATATATGAACTAAATAATAAATTATTACTCCAATGTTTAAACAATTTCTGCGACAAAAATTTAGACGCTCTGTTGCAAATGTAAAACAAAAATCAACAAATGAGTGATCAGTAATGCGTAGATCCTCCATTGTTTTTAATCATTTCCAATAGTCCGTTATTAATAGATTTATATAAATTTAACACGTAATTTTGAGGGATATTCTGCCATTCGGTCGCTATTGAAGTTTTCAGTTCCTGTACCGTGAAATATTGACGGCCTCCGCCATAAACGCGACGTGCCAATTCACCCCGCATATTTTCAATAATGTTTAAGTCTGGTGACCGTGCCGGCCACCGTAAAGTTTTAATCTTTTTCTCTTTAAACCATTCAGGAATGATTTTTGCTTTATGAATTGGCGCGTTATCTTGCTGAAAAACAAAATTGCGCCCGGCCCATTGGTTTCCAAAACGTAGAAGATTGTCACGCAATAAGTCTTTATACGTCACAGATGTCATTTTGTTTGTGCAAAACACTATCCCACTTTCATCGCGAAATCCAATCGCTGCCCATATCATCACAGATCCACCCCCTAATTGTCCGGTCATTTTCACTTTTGGTTCCTTTCTCAGATCATGATAATAATGCGAGTACCCATCCGGTCCGTCCGAATTAAAACGTTTCTCATCGGAAAATATAACTTTTTCCCATTGTTTCTTCCAGGATACGTGTTCTTCGGCAAATCTCAACCTCGCTTCTATGTGTTTCGCCGAAAGTGGCGGTTTTCTCAACATTTTCTTCCGTGATATTACCGGTGACGCCTTTAAAATCCTTTGAACATTACGCAGGGGCGTTTGTACCCCCGCCTGTTCTGCAATAACTTCCGCCGACGCAGAAGAATTGGATGCACTCCGCAATATCATGGGTTTATCCCGCTCACTTACAGCTTTCGGTCGCCCCTGGCCTTTTGGTTTGCCGTAATTTTCCGGATCTTTTAGGAAATTTCTAACGGAATGATCGCTTCTTCGTTACCGACGAGCAATTTCCTTCTTACTAACACCATCCTGGTGCCAGGCTAGAACTTTACCCCTTTCTATTAAGGATAATTGCTTTTTTCTACCCATATTGCGAACACTTTATAAAATATAATTTCTCGCGGTGAAATGTGTACACTTTACCAGCACAACCGCTGCATATAAAGAGAAGTATCAAATTAAAACATTTTCGCTTATATTAATGTAATAAATGCGCAGGGTCTAAATTTTTGTCGCATTTAAAATTCCTATATTGATCTGGGAAAATCCCAATAAATCGCCCAGAAATATCTATAAATGGACTATTTACATAACAAGTATTAATAACCCCCATTTACATTTTATATAATGTCTATAAACTTCATTTCGTAAATAGAAACGATACCGCGTCTATGTTTTTGTCGGCTGGTGTAATATTCCAGTCGTTCTCAATAGCAACTCACTGTCGCCCGAGGAGATATTTATTCCGCTTACATCGTCTTAATTGGAGCTTCTGCTACTGATACATTTAATTATATCCGTTTGATATCCTTATTGTCTAACATCGTTCATTTGCAAGTGGGATCGCTTTTAGAGTTGATGATCTGTGAAGCACATCAGCGTTCAATTAGCTATGTACCGCTTTGAGCGATTGCTACTGGATATTTGGTGAAAATTAAAGAAATTACCGAACTTGAAAAGGATCATATTGGAAAATAAATTTTCTATAAAAATTCTGTTAAATAACCAAGAAAAACCATGTTTTACTTTAAATTAGTTTAAATAAACCAATTTAATAAAATAGTTTAGATTGATCCTTACTTCATTTTTAGAAGAAAGAACAAGATGAAAAATCCTGATGTCGGGGATGCCCTGGTCGCAATAGTTGGATCCTCTCATCCATTTCTACGCCATCAATAATAATAATGATGATTTTATTTTAGCAATACATGCATGTATAAAAGAGAGAGAGAGAAAGAAAAAATCTAGCAAAAAAAGGGGGACTACAAATAGAAGAAGTTCAGAAAATTCTACTGTTACCTTTAACCTTGGTCATCATCAATAATAATAGTTTCAGTTCGGCTGAAAGCTGTAGTTACTTTCTTTGAAATGTTTATTATCAATCTTGTAATTTACTAAGTTTCTTTTGTTTCATTGGCGTTTCCTTATCCAAAATCAAGGTTTCTTAGGATAGTTATTTGTACGGTCATCCTAATCCACGTGGGCACCTATCTTGCTGGAACCAAATATCCCGATTTCGAGGAACTGCATCTTCCAAGGCAGCACCAACATAATCTGAGGTCAAATTCCCACAATTTCAAATAGCCCTTTTTTTCGTTGTTATCACTTGGCATCATGTCAACCCGTCTCTCAGGCATCTCCGGTACTAGAGGACGCCAAGAGATGTTTGGCTCGTTGGTTCGAATGTTGTAACAAACAGCGGTACAAAGTAGAGTAAAAACACTCTCGGAATCACGCTGATGATACCCGGTGGGCGGTGTGGTTTTTCTTTCCTTGCACTGCTGTTGCCGTAAATGATTCCATCGACGTGTCGCATATGGAAGAATCTCGTGTATTTTTATCAATTACAATGTACACGATATGCGACGGAAATACTCCCCAAATAAATTTATTTTGCTCAATCGTCAATAAAATCACTCTATCGATAACTATGCAATAAAAGTCTCCATAAACGCCTTTGTATCAATATTTATCGGAGAAATTGACTAAATCAAATGCGATTACTCATTGCCCATTACCGCTTCATTTTACCGGTCGAACGATTGTGCTAATGGCAGCACTATTACGTAAATATTTACATTTTTCCCTCGCGGGCTTTCGCGAACCTCCCAAGCAAAGGCATTATCGACGGACAATAATCAGGAAGCGTTTAGAATCGTGCGGCAGCGTCGTTTCCTGAAATTAGCGATCGCGGTCGAATCTATTCATCAATTCTCGCTGCTTAAAAAAAAAGAAAAAGAGCGAAACCAAGCTCTCCACCAGCGCAAATGGAAGAGATTTTCGTATGCAGATAACGTACGCGCGTTTAGTGCGGTGGTGCTTCGGGTGAAAGTTTTTCTTTTCGTTATTATAACGTTATTGTTCCGCTGGAGTGAGCATTTTTCAACCCGAATGCGAATTGTCCGCTTTTAATGCGGCTTGGTCACCCGTACGTATCGATTTCACTTTACGCGATTTACTGCAACCGGAAACGCGAACGCTTCAACGAAGTAATGCGTTGATGTTACGTAGATATATTTCAATTTTTTTTTTAGTTACCAAAAAAAGAAAAAACATTAAAATTTAGAAACTTCATGTTACGTTTTCAATTTCAACTTTTACAGCTCAAGTTGAGAAGTACGATAATGCACCATGATTTTATGCATATTATTGTCAATATTACACATCTACCACCATCAGAACATGAAAATACCAAAGAACCAGAAACAAGGAATATGTTCGGAGAGGCTATTTATTTTATATCTAAAAATTCATCATTTATCACTTACATCAGGCTCGCCAAAGACAGCAAGAATAACGCGATCGTTCAGCGAAGGGGACCTGAGACCGCTGACAAGATTTCTGCCAGCTCATATAGTCCTAAAATATCATTTATTCAACAAGAAAGAGCTGAAGGTCGGTCGTCGAATAAGGAAAGGAAAATAAATAAAGGAATAAAAGGAAAAAAAAAGGAAAATAAAGGAAAAAAAAAATAAGGAAACACGAATTGCAATTTCAATATTGTACCTTCCAAGCAAAAAATTTCAATTTTCAACCATATTCAACGTATTTCGCTCCAATTAAATCTGCTTCATAAGTTCGTTATTTTTAGACAAAGATTACAACAGATTATGAACAGTTCCAGTGCATCCAACGTTCCTAGCGCATCCATAAACGCTAACGTCAACATTGAAAATGGTAAAAGAAGGTAGTACACCGGTGGTAAGTAAATATACGCAGATTATGTAGTCGCGGCGAAAAGAGATTTTCTGGATCGAATTCAAGAATTTCAACTGTTGCGCTACGATTTAGCCGTTCGCTGGCGTATGTTCAGCACGCCGGAGCAAAACGAAGTGCATCATCATCTTATCTTCCCTCCGCGTCGCAATAAATCTCTATTTATCGTGGAAGCGGTCTTGATGTTTGCACTTAATGTAGCCGGCGTGGGAGTGAAGCACGTTCCTGACAGCCGGGGCCGGTTCCTTAAGTCATTGTTCTAACACGGATTACATCCGCATTCATGCCGGTAAAGTCAATTTACCAGACACTGAACTTTTTTATTTAAAAGCGATCAGGGGCGTAGTGCGAAGGTAAATGGGATCATTGTTATTTGTAGGAAATTAGGATTGTTGAACAACACTTCGACATTTGTTGCTGTACGAAAGTCTTGTAATTAATCACTTTTTGAACCTTTTAGCTCCATCCTGGCACAAACTGCCATGGATCATTTCTTTATACATGTTTTGTAGCATTGCAGCTCGGTTTATTGGGAAGTTTGTTGATGATCTTTTGTGTTGTCTTAATTAAAGCCATGAGAAATAGAATAATCACGTATATTGATCAGACGTCAACAACATAAATGAACGTGTATAACGTTCTTTTGTGCCTAATTTAAGTATCAACTTTTGCGGAGAAATTTGCAGAGAAAAAGAATTTCTGTAAATATCAACTCTTTTAAAGAGATAACTTTGAAAACCTTAACTTTAGAGCAATAAGACAAGTACAACTTTTAGTAGTTACGAAATTATGACTTATGAAGCAACCTGTAGGTTTCGGTATAATTTTAAACCATGCCCGCCATTGGAATCTCAATAAGAAAAAACCGTTTTGGAATAATCTCTTAAGCCCGCGATGGTCTTTTGTCTCTAAAAGTGTTCTCAGGGTCTTACCCAAAATCTTCGAATAATACCATTATTGACCATATCAACAACATTGGTCTTATACACGATGGCCAGTACGGATTTTACGAGAATCATTCCGCTCAAACCTTTCAGTTCTTACACGACAAAATAGATAACCGGAAACTTGTGGCAAGACTGTTTTTTTGATCCGTCTCGTGCATTTGACACGGTGCTCATCTCCTCATATTCCGAAGTTTTCAACCTGCACATCTGCGGTTGATCAATTGATTTTGCACAGACTTACCGCAATACATGGATGTTGGGAAACTGGTGAGCTTCGCAGATGGCACCTCATTATCAGCGAGGATTTCCAACTAACCGTTACTAAGTGCGTACATGCTATACAGCGATGTTGCAAGAACAATAGTTTGATTCTAAATAAATATAAAAAAATCCTGGATTCCCCTTGCTGATGGTGATACAACCCATGGTTTCTTGGACTGATCCTGAATCGCAAACTTTGTTGGAACGAGCATATAAAGTACGTATAAGTCTGGCTTTGGCTTTGAAGAACTTATGCAAGTTTACTACGTTCTTTCCCGCATCGTGTGGAGACGGGCAAGAGACTTGGAATGTTCAGAAAAGAATACTGCGATTGATTTTTACTTTACATCAGAAAACACAGTATTACCGGCGTAAATATATTCAGATGTGCCGTTTTCGTTAAAAAGCATCTTCTTGAATAGGGTTCGACGGAAATTTATTAACTAAAAATATACAATTACTTCCAAACAATGCAACCACATGTAATTTTTTTTTATCTTTAACTATGTATTTCGCAAGTTTGTTATTATTGAAAGTTACACAAACTAAGAACTTGCAAGCTCCACTCCTTGCGGATATTTTAAAAATTATCCCTGATTTACGTATCTTATCAATTGCTTTTTGTTTGAAATTGTATACTCCATTTCTTATTCATAGGAGCAAAAAATTCTAGACTAGTTTGTGCTTTTCTTGTAATTCGCGAAGCTTTTTTCCAAATCTTTCAATTATATCAATTTTCTGCGTTTACCTAACGATAGTAATGCGATGCTGAAAATAATTGTAAATGTCGGAGAAGAATTTTGAAGATTCCAAAATAAAATATACCAAACGTTGCTTTGTTTATGTCCGAATTAATAAGAACCATGAGCTTGAATTATTATATTTAATTAATTCAGCGAGAAAACTTGCAAATTAATACAAAAATTAAAAAAGCCTTTAAAGATAATCTTGTATTCGTACCATAAATTTTATCTTACGGCATATACCCATATCAAATCAACCCACTTTCTAAGTACTTCCGACGCTGAACCTCTTTTGCACCTTTTCTGCGCCGGCACGAAATACAATCGACAAAACTGCTTTCGAGCAGCTCGAACGCGATCGATTATAGTCGCCAGAGGAAATTATCGGGTATCACTGCCGAAGCTCGCCTCAGTTTTAGCATCGCGGCAGTATTTATTTATTATCTTGGATAAGTATAGGTTCGTTTGTTATGCTCTCCTCCCATACAATAAATACAACTCACGTAATGACAATAACAATAATCGTAATAATAATGTTGCTGTACGCGCAATCGTGTAATCGGATAGATTAAGATCCGATTCAGGAAGTTGTCCGCGTGGTTAGAACGGTTATTATCGAGATGGGCTTTTAATTTGAGGTGTTACGTAACAAAATGGTATTGGCTACATTTCTTCTAATTAAGAGGGATTGTACACGTAACAAGTGGACTGGTGTCATACTAAGAATATTATCTAGAATTAGTTAAAAATCTAAAGAATTGGTCAAATTTCACAAAAAAAGACCAAAGAAGACACCATTCCTCCAATGCTTTTCTAATAAAACTCTTGGGATAAAATATGTTCTAGGAGCGTGTATGTCGGTACTAGATTTTGAAGATTTTTCTAATTCCTTGATCCAATCGATGAGACTATTTTCTATTTGTGTTAACCTTAGAATGTGCAGCAGTTCTTGGATACTTCGATTATTTTTTCTATTTTCTATTCTTGTTCGGCTCGCTAATTTTGTTACTGTTCATCAACGACATCCCCCTATACGTTGACGATGGGACTTATACGCGGACGCTCGTCCAAGAAGCTACTTCAATCCAAAAGAGGATACGCAGAAATGAATAAATTCAGTGCTATTAAGACAAATCCACGTTCGACAAGTCAAAATTCCCTGCTGCGGGTGGAAGAGGCGACTTCCGTAAAGTATTTTTTCAAGTCGTTGAAACACAGAGAAGTTAGTTGGATCTAGATTGGAGACGTGACATATATATTGTTTAACATTTTAACAATAACAACAAATTAACTTCTTCGTAATTATTGCGCAATAAAAGTAGCAGCATCTATTCCACCCATTCCAGTAGCCCCCGATGGCGCTTGCAAAAACATTGTAATAATAATCTACTTCATAACTTCTCCATCTAGGCTGATTCATTTTTGGCCCACATTATGAGAATTTCGATTATTATTGGGGATACAGGATAGGGGATCGATCTTCTGCACATTGGTGTGTTCTAGGTGACTTTTCGGCCATTATCGAGTTTTATATTTCTAATCCGTCAAAGAGCTTCTTTTTCTGATTTCAACCATGTGTAACATGTCGATAGAAGGTTTTGATGTTATTAACTTATTTCTAAATTAAAATTGAATTAATTTCCATGCAATTGATCGTAAAGTAGGCGATGAAATAGATGCTAAGGTTAGGCGGTTATTTTATTGGTTTATTTCAAATTGTGGGCGTTCAGAAACCCCGTTCCCATTTCCTAATAAAAATGGAGATTTCTTATGTTAGTAACAAAAAGTTCTCTTTTTTACACCAAAATGTATTTTAAAAGATTAATGTGCATTACGACAAAAAGAGGGGCGTGAGTTAAAAACCTTTTAAAAATTTAGGATTGGTCGATATTTAATGTCTTTTTATGATTTTGCACTAGAAACCTTAGGATTGTCTTCATTGGGTAATATTTAAAAAGAAGGCGTGTTATAAATGTATATTTGAGATCCGTCGGTCTGTGATGGTTTCCTTGTTTTGCAAGTGGGCGTGTTATAAGTATATGCGGAACCAAAACAACGTTGGACATGTAGATGGCGCATCAAGTCCAATGGGAACCGAGATTTTCGAATCCTATAAAATGGAGCTCGTTCAGTCTCTCTTGAGCTAGCGTATTGTTAGCATCGATCCGCTTTAATATAGAAATTCCTGAAAGATAACTACCGCGAATCACATGTGCGTTTACGCAAATTGCTTCAAAAATAATAAAAAAGATAAGAATATAAGTTTTTTCAAATTTCCTGTGAATGATGGGAATAGAGCGATATTGCGGCATTATTATTATTGTAATGATGGACGTCAATAAGATAAGAGACAAATTAATCTGCGAGAAACATTTAATAACCCCCATTTGCATTTTATATAATGTCTATAAACTTTGTTTCGTAAATAGAAACGATACCACGTCTATATTTTTGTCAGGTAGTGTATGTCACGAGATTTAGAGGAACTGAAAACTAGAATTTTTCAAGAGATAGATTGCGTAGGTCACAGCAAACAGTTTGAACATTTTTTTCAGGCTCTTTTCTAGATTGCAATTTATTGCTAGTTTTAATGTTTCTTTCTTCTTAAACGTCACATTTCTAACTTTTATTTTACTTTTAACAGTAAAATGTTAAAAAGTTAAAAGTAAAAGCAGTAAAAATTTTACCGTTAAAATTGTGTGCGACAATTCATTTTAATTTAACAGTGTCCATTGGCAAAGTCCCTTAATCTAAAAAAGGAACAAAGATTGTCTAAAATTATCTATTTTCAAAGATTAGCGATTCTAACGTCTGAAAATTTGTTGAATACTGTAGAAAACGCTGTTAACCGCAGGCGTGACAAAATTTGTCTAAAGTGGAAAAACTATTAAGACGACATGGAAGTTTTTACCGCGTTCCTAGGACACCTCTATAAAAATTGCACCGTATAAAAACAAAAAACATAAGTACATATAGCGGTATAGCTTACTTACCTTGAGAAATGTATTTTGTAACAAAATAATTAATACGTACAGC
>CACRWG010005129.1:0-11246 GCA_902654985.2 Oryctes borbonicus
TAGTTTTTGCGATCATTAGTAAAGTAGGGGTCAGCAATTTGCTTAATTAACATTGAATTCGCAGAAACGAGATATTTTATAATTGAAAATCCTTTAATTTGCCATATTAAAGGATTTTCAATTATAAAATATCTCGTTTCTGTGAATAATCTTCACATGTTTACATGCACGTTTGTGCGTTAAGTTAGATCTAATTTTAGATTCTCGTGAAGAGTATCGATTTTGCTTTGTACTTACTTAATGCAATAGCGTGCAACTTTAACGAACAACTCCGTCGCTTCGATCCGAGGTGAAATGCAACTAACTAATGACATTTTAATAGGCGTCTAATAAATACCCGCGGAACTTCGTAATGATGTCAGAAACGCTATCAAACTATTCTCCGTATACTCACCCATCAACAGTATCTACGTTGTATATGCCACGACAAAAGCTTCTGGGTAGTACTTAAACATCGAGTACCTACGGCATATGTAAATATAATATGGTGCCTATATTAAAGACGGACATGTAATGCATACAAAGTTACTTGCTTTATTGTGTAGAGCACCAAACTTTTTACGTTTAATGCTGTCTACGGTAAAGTAATTCTTTTTGGAAATTGGTAGTTCCTTTGGAACCAACTTACAATATGGCCTCGGTATTGTGGATAGCGTCTATTAAAACTAAACGTGTACCGTATCATGGTTAATCTTAAAGTCGACGTTTCGCCCACAATCATATGTAGCTTCTTCAGGAGAAAGAAGGATACAGGCCACAGTTAGCACGGTAAATTTTGTTGGTATAAAGCGTTACCACAATAATGAACACAATTGACACATGCCGTTTGCGATTGTACATCTGGGGAATTAAGTTTTTTAAGTGTCGTTCCGCTAGATTGCTAAAATATCGCTCTATGCGGATAGGAAAGATTTCTACAGCATTTTACAGCAGATTAAAGCATTTCACGCCATTGCCGGACAATTTTGGTTGTACGCACAACATTTCAACTTATTTCGTGATAAGCAACAGCGGAACATGCCAACTTCCCAACAAATTCGCGTAAATCACATTAACGCGAACCGGAAGAACTCCCAAACTCCTCCATCGTTGAAAATTCCCAGTTTAGGGAACGTAAAATTTCATTACAATGTAAATAAAAGTGAATTCGTCCTGGCATCTTTCCTATGCACGCACCGCCGCCGCCGGTCCCACCTAAATGCGGGGAATCCTCTTCTTTGTTTAGTAAACAAGAGAAAGTTTCGGGCTGATGTGGAGTACTCTTTGCCGCAGAACGCGTTTTCTGAATTAGTCCTAATTACGTTTAACAGAACATTAAATTTTATTAAACTCCGTATGGCGCGGGAGTTGGAGGGTGAACGGATTATACGTATTAACAGGGGCGGAAGGGGGCCTTAGGAATGGGGCGTTCGAACTAAATGTTACTCGCGCGACTGTTTTCCTAATTACGCATAGTTGCGCGGCTTGGAAATGTACGTGCATATACGTATGTGCTTAATTGTACGGCAGATTTGGTAATGGATGTAATTATTACAGTTTAATCATTCTAGTTTGAAACTGTGGAAACGCAATGTGTTACAGCGTTGGATCTCTATACGAGGTACGTATTTCGATCACGCTCCAGGTTTGCTGTAGGTACAATACATATTCCTATAGCACAAGACGAATACAAAGTCTTGAGACTCAATTCTGTTGGTGGTACTTGTTATGGATTAGGCTAACTGAACCGCAAGGCATCGATTGCAAACTTCACGCCATGTACGTACTAAATTAAGTTGTGAACTGCTGGTTTTCCTACTGCAATAGAAAGCAAAACAAAAATTAAATATAAATGTTTTAAATATGGAAAATTTTAAAGTAAATATTTTTTTTAAATTAATTAAAGTAAACAACAAATTATTTTTACGATATAAAAATATTTTGTCGATATTATTTCTGTTTGAAATCCTTGATTTCAGAGAATCCAAAAAAACATTGTCTATATTTGTCTGGCAGAATTTTTAAAAAGGTTTTTATTTCTGAAAATACTAATTTATTCAATGGAATTATACCGTTCTTCTCCTCTAGCTTGCTTCGCATGCTACTTGAAATTGCTATCCCGAAGCAAAACCTTCACACCTTTGGACGCTTACTTAATTCACCAAAAAAGAACGGCATGAACTGCTTAGACTGATTTATAGGTGACAGGCACTAAGTCTGCCATTTAATTACGTCTACTTGCGCCAACATAAAACGGTCTTAGTCAGCTCTTCCACGTTACATATAGAGCGACCTTGGCTAATTTTAAATGGCAGCAACAAATGAATGAAATCATTCATCGTCTTTACTCTAGCGAAATATCTTCTACTTACGACGACAGCCGAAGCAGTTAATTTAAGTTTGAGCTTATTTAGTGCCGAGTTCTACACCATCGATTTTCCTTGAGTCAATATTTAAGTCGGATCGTAGCGATGTAATAACTTTTTTTCCGTAAAAGTTTTTCACGATATTCGCCATTTAGCTTTACACACTTTTGCATGCGCTCGAAGCCATTCTCGAAATATTTCTTTCTCCCCAAAGGACGGTTTTCGAAAGCTTCAGCAGCTTCCTGAGGCGTTTTTTTTTGTTCGACATTTGGGTACAAGAAAGAGGTCATTAGGCGATCTTAAGCGTTACATGATAAAGCAAGCCCTACACGCATCTGTATCCATAAACAACCTCATTGTTTTACGGCCGAGAATGCTGCAATTTTCGTGCTTCGTTAAACTTCGAGGTCGTGCAGCACCAATGAACTTTCGACGTTGAACGCCGGTTAAGCAGTATGGATTATGGATCTACATACGTTAAACCGACTTGCCTCTGCACGGGGGCGTATATTTTATTAATAATAAATACCGGGTCGACGGCGTTTGCCGCAACACGGCGCGCACAGCCTCCGTATTAACATGTAACTGTACTTCGTCGAGGTAAAATCTGAGAGCTGTCAGGGCAATGTGTGAGGCTTCACCAGACGTCTGTATACCTTTGCGCCCTGGTTTACCTCATGTAGATAAGCAGCCCGATATATGTATAAGCTTAACTCCACATGGCGGCAGACAATCCGGCTGTCGCGTCTGCGTGATCGCGGTGCGTTCGTGAGCGAAAATAAACGAACTACATATAAAAGAAAAGCAGTAAATCTAAGTGATTTTGAAGCTTACATCGCGGCGAATGTAATAAAATAGAATACGAACTGCAATAAATTTTACGATTTGCACAATAAATAGGGCTATACGTTTATGCGTCAATAATCTGTTTATGGTACGGAAGTAAAGATAATTTCGTATTGTGTTTATGGTGTTTCGCATAGCAGTAAGAGAAGGCGAGTCTCAGATTTAGAGCTTTTTGAGAGTATGAGTTGTGATGTTAGAAATTACAGAAAATTTGATTTTTCTAACTTTATTTACGTTTTGCGGGAATTCATTCGTCTTGAAAAGGTGATTTAAGTATCAAACACTTGGAAAAATAATGATCCTAGCCAAACATGTGATAATATAATGATAGTTTGGACTAAACTGAGAAATTGTAAGCGTTCCTTCACTCCTTTACTAGCTATAACTAGTGTTTGGCCACGACCAATTCGAATTACAATTTTATCTTAAAATTCAATTAACTTCCTCTATTCTAAAAAGAGCATAATACATGCCATCCGAGGACGCAACTGAAAATCTTACTTTATGATATTTTCACCCTTTGACATTACGACCAACCATTAAAATTGGAATATTCCTACCGAACTTGATTTCTTTCTGAAAGATGTTTAATTTAAAATATCTCATTGAATATGAATATTTTTAATGTTAAGAAAATTGGCAGAAAAAGTCATTTAACCATCTCTCTAGGATTATCCTTGACTGGAGATTACTTTGTCTTCTTACGCTCCCGCAAGAGGGAGAGGGAAACCCGAAGCTAGAGACACTGAGAAAGATGTCAGAGGGACTTGGGGTTGAACGAGTGTACTTTGGATGTTGGCCGAACGCATTATATGTGGCGTTAAGCACTAATGGCGTTCGATGTTATAATTTCTAACATTGCAGGATATTGATGTATGTAATTTAAGCCTGTGAAACATCCAAATAAAAATGTAATTAATGCTAACGCTGCAGATCAATTAATTTTTTGTTAACAGAAATGTGATTTTTCAGTGCTCTTGAGAAACGTATGGCCTCATAATTTTCTTGTATAATGAGGAGAGGCTTCGTCATAGTTTCTTCATTACTGGAGCGTTCTTATAATGCTAACGAATTAATAATAATAATCGCTCATTGTCTAACAGCCCAATTACGAATTCCAAGCTCAATTTACAGATATAATTAAGCAAGAAAGAAATAAATACAAGTTGCCTATGAAAATACATTTTCTTTACAAGAAAAAAAAATAACAAATATGCAATATAAGGTACTATTAACTTAAATAACACTGCATTCGAAGGGGCCTCGAATAAAAAGATACAACAAGTATAAAAAAGGATCAAGTTCATGCTTATTCACGTTTCTCATTATGTGTTATTGCAAAAAGATAGTTAGTTATTTTAAAGGAAAGGAGGAAAATAAATTCAGTTGTCTCAAATGAATTATTGCATTTTATCTTTTAAATAGAATTATATCCAAATGAAGACCCTAGCATAAACCAAAACAAACAATATATCATGAACAGTAGCGAATAAGCAATAAATTCAATTCCCAAAGCCGACATTAATAATAATAATAACAGCGCTACAATGATGCCCACACATAAGCCGCTAACACCATTAAATACACACCTACTACCCGTTACGTATTACTATCCTTCGAAACATATCAGTTGGCGAATATCCAGCAAACACTTTCGCACCATACAACTATGTTATCAAACGCAACATAACCGGCTGACCGAACGGATACTTAATAATATTCCTTTATGCCGCGCATTAGATTAGAAAGGAAGCGTGTGCGACGTCATCTTTGGAAGTAATTTCGAAACTTATAGTCCCTAAATAGACCCAAACAGAAGTGTAGATGGCGTAAATAGCAAACAGACCCTCCAAGATTGAATTCCTCTGACCCGACCTCTTTAGAACGCCGTCTTCGTGTTTCGGAAATGTACTCGAATGGCTGAAGAGAGTAGCACGATTTAATACGACAGTGTAGACATGTTTGCTGGCTGCCGAGGCGAAAGGAATACAATGGAAATATGCTAGGAGGGAGTGGCTTCTGTATAAGACGTAGTTGTGCTAGGGTGTTTTAGGGACATTAAGATGGGAAATTATTGTTTGGTTTGGACATATTATGTATAGCACCATCCGACAATATTCAACTGTTATAAATAAAAGAATAAAGCATTACTGAAACCGTCTTGACAATCTTTGAAAGTTCTGAATTTCTTTGACGAAGCTTTATGGATTTGGAGAAGGAAGTTGAAATTTGAAGGGTGCAAAATTTTAGCTTAAAAAAATCTTTAATTAGAAACGACAATAAACTTAATGATCAAAGCACATATCTTGAAGCAACCCTGGAAGCTAAAGAAGTTAAAATTAATTACTAAAAGTTCATTTGTTTTGTCATGTGAGGAAGTACATATTTTTCAAAGAACAAAGCGTACGAAAAGCAATGGCCTACAAGATTCTCTAAATTAAATTAATTTAACTAATCTAAAAACGATTACACAGAACTAACTTCAATAATTTTATTTTATTTTATTTTTATTTGCTTCTTATCCTCATAGCAGTAGGAGCTACTATTTCCCTTACAAATCCAATATATCTTTATCCTGTTCCCTTATCATCATCTTGTCTGTTTATATTTTCTCCCCATCGCAATTTACTATTCTAACCCACGCCTTTCATCGACGAACGATAAGATTTACGGCTGCCATTAGAAAAATTATACCTTTCCGTGCAGTTTTCGCCTGCCCCGATAGCACACCCTCGCCCCGTTCCAGAAAATGGGGAGGTGACTAATTCCGGAGTTCATCCGACGTACACATATACATGGCCATCTTAGATGTGTCATCCTCTTCGTCTCCCCTCATTGCGACGTGGATAAATACTGTACAATACCGGGGGGAGCCCTTCGGAAACGGACGCGAACGAAGAAGGTGTAGGGGGTACAGACGCCCAAGTCCCGCAATTCCCCTAAAGACAAATTGCCCGAAAACAATACGTGAAGTATTAAATTGCTACCGTTAAGGGTGAAGATTACGAATCATTGCGACTCGTTCGGGTTGTACGCACAATTTTCGGCGATTTTTCACGAAACAGGCGATCGGTTCTGATCATCCGTAATGGCACCGTTCGCGCGAAGTGTACGAAGAGGAAATGGATACTCCTTTCAGGTCTATTAGACCCAGATGAGATGTAACATGAAGTAATTGCGTATTGGAGAAGAATGCGGCGAGTTTATAATGTGGTATAAACCGGGGGGAAGATGGCAGATCTCTCTCCAGACATTTTGCACATATTCGCAAGATTATGGAGTAAGGAATATTTGTTTTGATGTTGGTCGTTTAGTTTTTGGAAGTCACATAGGAGGCAAACTAGAAATTTAATGTTAACACATTGTGAACTCAGTAACTTAAGAAAAACGAAGCTGGTTTTATCTAGGAGGAGACCCAAAATCGGGCTATTCAGCAAAAATAATTACACCAAAGTAGATACAGCTGCAGTGTCTAGAATTTAATGAAAGTTTCAATTTTCTGGTTGGCAGTGTTCCCCTGTAAACAAAAACTTATAAAATAATATTTTTTCTTACGAAGCAAAATAAAAATATTTTTTCTCTTTTGAGGACAGGCTGTACATTCTTCACAAAACCCTTGGCAGAGGTACAAAATTCGTAAGAAACTATTCCAGTTAATACGTAAGACTAGGAAGTGATTGGTTTACCTTCCTTGGAATGTATTCTGCAAACTTTGCCACATTTTAATAGATTTCTTGTATACTCCAGCATACTACCTACCTTCAACTTAAGGGTCGATTTTTACAGCATTACTTGTTTGAAATATAAAAAACAAAAATTAATTACGAATATACCGAGTTCATTTCACGTTGAGCGGTAGCCTGAAAATTCTGAGAAAAGTAAATATAACGAAGAAAGCTTTTTTTGAAAGGCGTTTGTTTTTAATAAAGCGAAGCAATTCTTGTTATCCGGCTACTGAATAAAATTATCAATTCATTTATTTCATTCTTCTTCTATATGTATGTTCATAAAAAAATTCATTGGCAAATAAAAAATAAGTCTTGGTACATTATAAAAAGGCAGTGAAGCTGTCAGCTTAAATTGCCTCTTGGAAATCCACCAACATCATCAAATTAACTAGATATATAAAATCCTCTTCTACAAGCTTCAAACATAAAAAAATCCTCGCAGATGTATTATATAATTTCCTCTGTCTCTGAAATTCCATATTTTTATATATTTACCACGGCCGTGGTATACTTTATTAAGACCAGTACGCCATTGTTACGAAACGAAGCGCCATCTAACCAGTCGGTTCTTCTTCTTCCTTTTGGCATTGGCCACTCGTAGGATATATTTTTATGTTTCGGCGAACCGCAAGTGTGCCAGTAAATATCTTTTGTTGTTTTTCCACATTCACCACCGCTCAACTGTTTCTGACGTCTTTACAAAGACAAAAACAATTCGGAACAGATCGATCCGCTCCTCCCTTCCGTATATACCAGAAAGAGAAAACGAGATGTATGGCGAGGGCGAATGTGGAGAGGTTGACAAGGAAACAAGAGGGAAAAGTGGAAGTAAAAACCTGAAATATTTTCCGACAGCCGAAGCTTAAGCGTTGGGCTCTAAATTCACGTTTATTGCGTGTACACCGTGTTGGAAAGAATCGTGAGAAGGGATAGGGAAGAGAGAGTGAGAGGGTGTAGGGAAGGGTAGACACCCTTATAATTTGTTGCAGGTCATCGGTTTTTAAACCTTTAAAGAAATGAAATTTATAATACGGATTCCCATCGTTTTTTCTTCTTTTTCCCTGCAAATGTGGAAAAAATAGGTTGTCGAGGAAGTGAATGTTTAGTCGGATGAAATTCCCTTTCTTTATCTTAACGGTAACAGCAGCGAATAAAATGTGGCGATCGCAATGGGATTTTAGGACATTAATTTGAAAAGGAATTTTTTCAATGGTTACTAAAAGATAACGTGTTCCCAATTTTATTGAGCCGAAGCATTTGATACTATATTAAAATTTTATTGTAGTAACTTAAAGTATGTCTTAGAAGGTTTTTAACGACAATTTTGCTTATTGGCTTCATATGTCCAATGTTATCTGCTTCGTATTTTTATTGAGAGGGATTCCGACGTCGCAATTAGTTTTTATGTTAATGTGCTGTTATTAATAAGCAAAAACAACCAATTCCAGGACCAGGCTTCCAGTAGATATCAAAGTTCTTCTTTCTGCTAAAAATAACCATCAAATGCCTCATAAATTTTCCATTTCGTAACCTTTTCTACCTTCATAAAATATTTATTTAAGAGCTTACTACTTCCATGAAAAAAGGAGCTTTTGTAACCGCAACTACCCGCCGTACGGCGGATAATTTAATAATGAAATATCCTTTTGAAAACAACTGGCGAAATTTAGAGTCATTTACATACTAAGTGAAGCCGTTTGTGGCTCTCGTGGGATCAGAACAAACATTTCGAGGGCGAAAATCCCGTATAAAGAGGCGACCGGGCACCGTATATCCATCATTAACACCGAACCGTTCGGCTAATACCGAAGCATCGTCCGGAGTTACCGATAACTTTAATGCGGTCGAATATTCGCCCTAATTTGCCTATTTATTGCAAGTCTAATTGAAATTTGTGGCGTTCGCGGTTCCGTATAACTGTAATTAGTCGTATAATTACTGCAACGATTCCAATTTGCCATATTGTATAATTGTGAAATGTGGCTTTTAATATTTACGGCGTCTAATGCGTTTCTTTGTCGTTTCAGGTACGTATTGCTGCATCATTTATACGGCATTTAATAGAATCGATGGAAGGTAAAGCAGCGGACATCATTTAAGTATTGATTCATGAATGAGACGTTGTCAATGTTGCAGAATATTCATGCTTAATTGATTAACTCAGATTTTCTTACTTTCTTAACTTTCTATGGAAGAAAAAAACATTATTAAATAAAGTGAATTTTTGTGCTTTCGTACACACAGAACATTAATTGCATGTGGTGCACAGGTCATAGTTTGGCATGTCTAGTTAGTTACCATTGGGAAATACTCAAAATGTCTGGTGCATTGTGGTTACGCAGTAAGTTTAAGTAACCGTCCCTTGTTAAGTTGTTCTCTAAGAAATATGGACCTATGATTCGTCGCCCAACGCAATAAGTTTTGGAGATGCCGCGTATGATATTTTAATTTTAATTAAAACGAATCTGATCGAAGAACTACATCATCGCCTCGCTAACTATCGCTACTGATTACTGAAATCCTCGGACACGTAACAACAAAACGCACCGACGCGGTAACATTCGCGGCGCGCCGATTTATAATTCCCTTATTTTGCGCTGAATTTCAAAGCGCATGTAAAACGAAAATATCTCTCGCATTCATCTCTTTTTATTGCGGCGAAGGGAGTACCGCCGGCGGCGGCGTTTTTTTGAATTTGCTCCGCTATTTATCAAAACTCCTATCACTCCCGCATTAAATCACGTACACTTTTTTCAGCCGCACGAGCGTTGAAAGTGTCGGCAGACGGCTGCGCGAAAAGGTGCAAATTATACGGCTATATTACGGGCGACTCGTACATACATACGTATATATATATGTTGCCACGATGTAGATGTATGCCATGTAGTTGCTCGAACCATGAAAGAAGCGCCATATATCATTTTTCATAAGTGCGATTCTATGGCTATGACAGTAGCCGCTAGAACGTGAGAGATTGTTGCTGCTTACTAAATATCATTTTAATGTGCTTCGTATTTGAAAATTATTTAACTCTTTCAATCACGATTCATTAAAGCTGGTCAATTAGAGAAACTCTTGGCAATTGCGAATGACAAATCCAAGCTTTCTATAGGATTTAAGAGTTTATCGTTAAATCTTAATTACATCAATTTTGATAAAAATTGTCGGAACATTAGCGAAGAGTAAACAACGAGACTATAGCCAACATTCTTCTTGCTCCTTTAGATAGTTCTTACACACTAACGCAGTGTGTTTTGGGTCGTTGTCATGCATGAATGTAAAGTTACGGCCTATTATACGCAAGCCTGATGGCACTTCATGATTCTGGAGTATTGCAAAATAATTTTCCTTCCTCGTTACACCCTGCACTCTACATAAATCTCCCGTCCCAGCAAAGGAGAAACATCGCCACACGAACACAGAACTACGCCCTTGCCTCACTGTTGGCACAATGCAGTTCGGGATCACTTTTCGGTTTTAGATCTTCGGACATAAACTCGTCGATTTTGCCCAAAAACCTCAAACTTTGACTCGTCACTCCAAAGCACGTGTTTCCAATCATCTAGCGACCAATCTAGATGAGAACGGGACCACTCTAGCCGTTTTGCTCTGTTGCCCCGACGTAATAAGGGTTTTCGAATGGCAATGCGTCCATGAAGGTCCGCTTGTTGAAGTCGACGTTTTACCGTACTCGCCGAAACTTGTTCTTCACGGCCGCGATTGACTTCGGCTGCTATTTGTGGCGCTGTTAATTTTCTATTGCGTTTGCTTAATAATACAATTCTCAAATCTTCAGCTTTTGTTGTTTTCCTAGATGCTCCAGGACGAACACGATTTTCTACAGTTTCAGTTGTCCGATATCGCTTTATGATGTCATTTACTGTTGAACTTCTCATATTTACTTTTTCAGCAATTTGTCGCCCCGAATATCCTTCTTCAAACAGCGTAATAATGCGTGAACGTTTCTCTACACTGGTAGGCTTGCCACGTGCCATTTTGAAGTAAATTTTCTTAAAACTTTCGCCCAAAAACGACAGATGCACACCAACACACGTTTAACAGTAAAACGAAGCAAATTTATATCTTTACGCCTGTGATAAATAAACAAGAATGATGCTGCGATATATTTCCTAAATGTATTGTTCGTTAATAATCCCCAAACGACCCGTTTCAAAAGATCGGCACTTCCGAGAAATTCTTGGAATGATAATAAAAGGGACTTTATTGTGGTGGTCGCAATATTTCTACTTTACATAATAATTTATAGCCTTAATCCCTTAGAAAAGAGTGTATGCTTAATATTTTTCTAATTTTATGTATTAATAAT
>CACRWG010005130.1:0-11246 GCA_902654985.2 Oryctes borbonicus
ATTATTAATACATAAAATTAGAAAAATATTAAGCATACACTCTTTTCTAAGGGATTAAGGCCATAAATTATTATGTAAAGTAGAAATATTGCGACCACCACAATAAAGTCCCTTTTATTATCATTCCAAGAATTTCTCGGAAGTGCCGATCTTTTGAAACGGGTCGTTTGGGGATTATTAACGAACAATACATTTAGGAAATATATCGCAGCATCATTCTTGTTTATTTATCACAGGCGTAAAGATATAAATTTGCTTCGTTTTACTGTTAAACGTGTGTTGGTGTGCATCTGTCGTTTTTGGGCGAAAGTTTTAAGAAAATTTACTTCAAAATGGCACGTGGCAAGCCTACCAGTGTAGAAAAACGTTCACGCATTATTACGCTGCTTGAAGAAGGATATTCGGTGCAACAAATTGCTGAAAAAATAAATATGAGAAGTTCAACAGTAAATGACATCATAAAGCGATATCGGACAACTGGAACTATAGAAAATTGTGTTCGTCCTGGAGCATCCAGGAGAACAACAAAAGCTGAAGATTTGACAATTGTATTATGAAGCAAACGCAATAGAAAATTAACAGCGCCACAAATAGCAGCCGAAGTCAATCGCGGCCGTGAAGAACAAGTTTCGGCGAGTACGGTAAAACGTCGACTTCAACAAGCGGACCTTCATGGACGCATTGCCATTCGAAAACCCTTATTACGTCGGGGCAACAGAGCAAAACGGCTAGAGTGGTCCCGTTCTCATCTAGATTGGTCGCTAGATGATTGGAAACACGTGCTTTGGAGTGACGAGTCAAAGTTTGAGGTTTTTGGGCAAAATCGACGAGTTTATGTCCGAAGATCTAAAACCGAAAAGTGATCCCGAACTGCATTGTGCCAACAGTGAGGCAAGGGCGTAGTTCTGTGTTCGTGTGGCGATGTTTCTCCTTTGCTGGGACGGGAGATTTATGTAGAGTGCAGGGTGTAACGAGGAAGGAAAATTATTTTGCAATACTCCAGAATCATGAAGTGCCATCAGGCTTGCGTATAATAGGCCGTAACTTTACATTCATGCATGACAACGACCCAAAACACACTGCGTTAGTGTGTAAGAACTATCTAAAGGAGCAAGAAGAATGTTGGCTATAGTCTCGTTGTTTACTCTTCGCTAATGTTCCGACAATTTTTATCAAAATTGATGTAATTAAGATTTAACGATAAACTCTTAAATCCTATAGAAAGCTTGGATTTGTCATTCGCAATTGCCAAGAGTTTCTCTAATTGACCAGCTTTAATGAATCGTGATTGAAAGAGTTAAATAATTTTCAAATACGAAGCACATTAAAATGATATTTAGTAAGCAGCAACAATCTCTCACGTTCTAGCGGCTACTGTCATAGCCATAGAATCGCACTTATGAAAAATGATATATGGCGCTTCTTTCATGGTTCGAGCAACTACATGGCATACATCTACATCGTGGCAACATATATATATACGTATGTATGTACGAGTCGCCCGTAATATAGCCGTATAATTTGCACCTTTTCGCGCAGCCGTCTGCCGACACTTTCAACGCTCGTGCGGCTGAAAAAAGTGTACGTGATTTAATGCGGGAGTGATAGGAGTTTTGATAAATAGCGGAGCAAATTCAAAAAAACGCCGCCGCCGGCGGTACTCCCTTCGCCGCAATAAAAAGAGATGAATGCGAGAGATATTTTCGTTTTACATGCGCTTTGAAATTCAGCGCAAAATAAGGGAATTATAAATCGGCGCGCCGCGAATGTTACCGCGTCGGTGCGTTTTGTTGTTACGTGTCCGAGGATTTCAGTAATCAGTAGCGATAGTTAGCGAGGCGATGATGTAGTTCTTCGATCAGATTCGTTTTAATTAAAATTAAAATATCATACGCGGCATCTCCAAAACTTATTGCGTTGGGCGACGAATCATAGGTCCATATTTCTTAGAGAACAACTTAACAAGGGACGGTTACTTAAACTTACTGCGTAACCACAATGCACCAGACATTTTGAGTATTTCCCAATGGTAACTAACTAGACATGCCAAACTATGACCTGTGCACCACATGCAATTAATGTTCTGTGTGTACGAAAGCACAAAAATTCACTTTATTTAATAATGTTTTTTTCTTCCATAGAAAGTTAAGAAAGTAAGAAAATCTGAGTTAATCAATTAAGCATGAATATTCTGCAACATTGACAACGTCTCATTCATGAATCAATACTTAAATGATGTCCGCTGCTTTACCTTCCATCGATTCTATTAAATGCCGTATAAATGATGCAGCAATACGTACCTGAAACGACAAAGAAACGCATTAGACGCCGTAAATATTAAAAGCCACATTTCACAATTATACAATATGGCAAATTGGAATCGTTGCAGTAATTATACGACTAATTACAGTTATACGGAACCGCGAACGCCACAAATTTCAATTAGACTTGCAATAAATAGGCAAATTAGGGCGAATATTCGACCGCATTAAAGTTATCGGTAACTCCGGACGATGCTTCGGTATTAGCCGAACGGTTCGGTGTTAATGATGGATATACGGTGCCCGGTCGCCTCTTTATACGGGATTTTCGCCCTCGAAATGTTTGTTCTGATCCCACGAGAGCCACAAACGGCTTCACTTAGTATGTAAATGACTCTAAATTTCGCCAGTTGTTTTCAAAAGGATATTTCATTATTAAATTATCCGCCGTACGGCGGGTAGTTGCGGTTACAAAAGCTCCTTTTTTCATGGAAGTAGTAAGCTCTTAAATAAATATTTTATGAAGGTAGAAAAGGTTACAAAATGGAAAATTTATGAGGCATTTGATGGTTATTTTTAGCAGAAAGAAGAACTTTGATATTTACTGGAAGCCTGGTCCCGGAATTGGTCGTTTTTGCTTATTAATAACAGCACATTAACATAAAAATTAATTGCGACTTCGGAATCCCTCTCAATAAAAATACGAAGCAGATAACATTGGACATATGAAGCCAATAACCAAATTGTCGTTAAAAACCTTCTAAGACATACTCTAAGTTATTACAATAAAATTTTAATATAGTATCAAATGCTTCGGCTCAATAAAATTGGGAACACGTTATCTTTTAGTAACCATTGAAAAAATTCCTTTTCAAATTAATGTCCTAAAATCCCATTGCGATCGCCACATTTTATTCGCTGCTGTTACCGTTAAGATAAAGAAAGGAAATTTCATCCGACTAAACATTCACTTCCTCGACAACCTATTTTTTCCACGTTTGCAGGGAAAAAGAAGAAAAAACGATGGGAATCCGTATTATAAATTTCATTTCTTTAAAGGTTTAAAAACCGATGACCTGCAACAAATTATAAGGGTGTCTACCATTCCCTACACCCTCTCACTCTCTCTTCCCTATCCCTTCTCACGATTCTTTCCAACACGGTGTACACGCAATAAACGTGAATTTAGAGCCCAACGCTTAAGCTTCGGCTGTCGGAAAATATTTCAGGTTTTTACTTCCACTTTTCCCTCTTGTTTCCTTGTCAACCTCTCCACATTCGCCCTCGCCATACATCTCGTTTTCTCTTTCTGGTATATACGGAAGGGAGGAGCGGATCGATCTGTTCCGAATTGTTTTTGTCTTTGTAAAGACGTCAGAAACAGTTGAGCGGTGGTGAATGTGGAAAAACAACAAAAGATATTTACTGGCACACTTGCGGTTCGCCGAAACATAAAAATATATCCTACGAGTGGCCAATGCCAAAAGGAAGAAGAAGAACCGACTGGTTAGATGGCGCTTCGTTTCGTAACAATGGCGTACTGGTCTTAATAAAGTATACCATGGCCGTGGTAAATATATAAAAATATGGAATTTCAGAGACAGAGGAAATTATATAATACATCTGCGAGGATTTTTTTATGTTTGAAGCTTGTAGAAGAGGATTTTATATATCTAGTTAATTTGATGATGTTGGTGGATTTCCAAGAGGCAATTTAAGCTGACAGCTTCACTGCCTTTTTATAATGTACCAAGACTTATTTTTTATTTGCCAATGAATTTTTTTATGAACATTCATATAGAAGAAGAATGAAATAAATGAATTGATAATTTTATTCAGTAGCCGGATAACAAGAATTGCTTCGCTTTATTAAAAACAAACGCCTTTCAAAAAAAGCTTTCTTCGTTATATTTACTTTTCTCAGAATTTTCAGGCTACCGCTCAACGTGAAATGAACTCGGTATATTCGTAATTAATTTTTGTTTTTTATATTTCAAACAAGTAATGTTGTAAAAATCGACCCTTAAGTTGAAAGTAGGTAGTATGCTGGAGTATACAAGAAATCTATTAAAATGTGGCAAAGTTTGCAGAATACATTCCAAGGAAGGTAAACCAATTACTTCCTAATCTTACATATTAACTGGAATAGTTTCTTACGAATTTTATACCTCTGCCAAGGGTTTTGTGAAGAATGTACAGCCTGTCCTCAAAAGAGAAAACATATTTTTATTTTGCTTCGTAAGAAAAAATATTATTTTATAAGTTTTTGTTTACAAGGGAACACTGCCAACCCGAAAATTCAAACTTCCATTAAATTCTTCTAATTAATTTTTGCTGAATCGCCCAATTTTGGGAAACGGTCTCCTCCTAGATAAAACCAGCTTCGTTTTTCTTAAGTTACTGACACGTTATACCGTGAAGTTCACAATGTGTTAACATTAAATTTCTAGTTTGCTTCCTATGTGACTTCCAAAAACTAAACGACCAACATCAAAACAAATATTCCTTACTCCATAATCTTGCGAATATGTGCAAAATGTCTGGAGAGAGATCTGCCATCTTCCCCCCGGTTTATACCACATTATAAACTCGCCGCATTCTTCTCCAATACGCAATTACTTCATGTTACATCTCATCTGGGTCTAATAGACCTGAAAGGAGTATCCATTTCCTCTTCGTACACTTCGCGCGAACGGTGCCATTACGGATGATCAGAACCGATCGCCTGTTTCGTGAAAAATCGCCGAAAATTGTGCGTACAACCCGAACGAGTCGCAATGATTCGTAATCTTCACCCTTAACGGTAGCAATTTAATACTTCACGTATTGTTTTCGGGCAATTTGTCTTTAGGGGAATTGCGGGACTTGGGCGTCTGTACCCCCTACACCTTCTTCGTTCGCGTCCGTTTCCGAAGGGCTCCCCCCGGTATTGTACAGTATTTATCCACGTCGCAATGAGGGGAGACGAAGAGGATGACACATCTAAGATGGCCATGTATATGTGTACGTCGGATGAACTCCGGAATTAGTCACCTCCCCATTTTCTGGAACGGGGCGAGGGTGTGCTATCGGGGCAGGCGAAAACTGCACGGAAAGGTATAATTTTTCTAATGGCAGCCGTAAATCTTATCGTTCGTCGATGAAAGGCGTGGGTTAGAATAGTAAATTGCGATGGGGAGAAAATATAAACAGACAAGATGATGATAAGGGAACAGGATAAAGATATATTGGATTTGTAAGGGAAATAGTAGCTCCTACTGCTATGAGGATAAGAAGCAAATAAAAATAAAATAAAATAAAATTATTGAAGTTAGTTCTGTGTAATCGTTTTTAGATTAGTTAAATTAATTTAATTTAGAGAATCTTGTAGGCCATTGCTTTTCGTACGCTTTGTTCTTTGAAAAATATGTACTTCCTCACATGACAAAACAAATGAACTTTTAGTAATTAATTTTAACTTCTTTAGCTTCCAGGGTTGCTTCAAGATATGTGCTTTGATCATTAAGTTTATTGTCGTTTCTAATTAAAGATTTTTTTAAGCTAAAATTTTGCACCCTTCAAATTTCAACTTCCTTCTCCAAATCCATAAAGCTTCGTCAAAGAAATTCAGAACTTTCAAAGATTGTCAAGACGGTTTCAGTAATGCTTTATTCTTTTATTTATAACAGTTGAATATTGTCGGATGGTGCTATACATAATATGTCCAAACCAAACAATAATTTCCCATCTTAATGTCCCTAAAACACCCTAGCACAACTACGTCTTATACAGAAGCCACTCCCTCCTAGCATATTTCCATTGTATTCCTTTCGCCTCGGCAGCCAGCAAACATGTCTACACTGTCGTATTAAATCGTGCTACTCTCTTCAGCCATTCGAGTACATTTCCGAAACACGAAGACGGCGTTCTAAAGAGGTCGGGTCAGAGGAATTCAATCTTGGAGGGTCTGTTTGCTATTTACGCCATCTACACTTCTGTTTGGGTCTATTTAGGGACTATAAGCAAGTTTCGAAATTACTTCCAAAGATGACGTCGCACACGCTTCCTTTCTAATCTAATGCGCGGCATAAAGGAATATTATTAAGTATCCGTTCGGTCAGCCGGTTATGTTGCGTTTGATAACATAGTTGTATGGTGCGAAAGTGTTTGCTGGATATTCGCCAACTGATATGTTTCGAAGGATAGTAATACGTAACGGGTAGTAGGTGTGTATTTAATGGTGTTAGCGGCTTATGTGTGGGCATCATTGTAGCGCTGTTATTATTATTATTAATGTCGGCTTTGGGAATTGAATTTATTGCTTATTCGCTACTGTTCATGATATATTGTTTGTTTTGGTTTATGCTAGGGTCTTCATTTGGATATAATTCTATTTAAAAGATAAAATGCAATAATTCATTTGAGACAACTGAATTTATTTTCCTCCTTTCCTTTAAAATAACTAACTATCTTTTTGCAATAACACATAATGAGAAACGTGAATAAGCATGAACTTGATCCTTTTTTATACTTGTTGTATCTTTTTATTCGAGGCCCCTTCGAATGCAGTGTTATTTAAGTTAATAGTACCTTATATTGCATATTTGTTATTTTTTTTTCTTGTAAAGAAAATGTATTTTCATAGGCAACTTGTATTTATTTCTTTCTTGCTTAATTATATCTGTAAATTGAGCTTGGAATTCGTAATTGGGCTGTTAGACAATGAGCGATTATTATTATTAATTCGTTAGCATTATAAGAACGCTCCAGTAATGAAGAAACTATGACGAAGCCTCTCCTCATTATACAAGAAAATTATGAGGCCATACGTTTCTCAAGAGCACTGAAAAATCACATTTCTGTTAACAAAAAATTAATTGATCTGCAGCGTTAGCATTAATTACATTTTTATTTGGATGTTTCACAGGCTTAAATTACATACATCAATATCCTGCAATGTTAGAAATTATAACATCGAACGCCATTAGTGCTTAACGCCACATATAATGCGTTCGGCCAACATCCAAAGTACACTCGTTCAACCCCAAGTCCCTCTGACATCTTTCTCAGTGTCTCTAGCTTCGGGTTTCCCTCTCCCTCTTGCGGGAGCGTAAGAAGACAAAGTAATCTCCAGTCAAGGATAATCCTAGAGAGATGGTTAAATGACTTTTTCTGCCAATTTTCTTAACATTAAAAATATTCATATTCAATGAGATATTTTAAATTAAACATCTTTCAGAAAGAAATCAAGTTCGGTAGGAATATTCCAATTTTAATGGTTGGTCGTAATGTCAAAGGGTGAAAATATCATAAAGTAAGATTTTCAGTTGCGTCCTCGGATGGCATGTATTATGCTCTTTTTAGAATAGAGGAAGTTAATTGAATTTTAAGATAAAATTGTAATTCGAATTGGTCGTGGCCAAACACTAGTTATAGCTAGTAAAGGAGTGAAGGAACGCTTACAATTTCTCAGTTTAGTCCAAACTATCATTATATTATCACATGTTTGGCTAGGATCATTATTTTTCCAAGTGTTTGATACTTAAATCACCTTTTCAAGACGAATGAATTCCCGCAAAACGTAAATAAAGTTAGAAAAATCAAATTTTCTGTAATTTCTAACATCACAACTCATACTCTCAAAAAGCTCTAAATCTGAGACTCGCCTTCTCTTACTGCTATGCGAAACACCATAAACACAATACGAAATTATCTTTACTTCCGTACCATAAACAGATTATTGACGCATAAACGTATAGCCCTATTTATTGTGCAAATCGTAAAATTTATTGCAGTTCGTATTCTATTTTATTACATTCGCCGCGATGTAAGCTTCAAAATCACTTAGATTTACTGCTTTTCTTTTATATGTAGTTCGTTTATTTTCGCTCACGAACGCACCGCGATCACGCAGACGCGACAGCCGGATTGTCTGCCGCCATGTGGAGTTAAGCTTATACATATATCGGGCTGCTTATCTACATGAGGTAAACCAGGGCGCAAAGGTATACAGACGTCTGGTGAAGCCTCACACATTGCCCTGACAGCTCTCAGATTTTACCTCGACGAAGTACAGTTACATGTTAATACGGAGGCTGTGCGCGCCGTGTTGCGGCAAACGCCGTCGACCCGGTATTTATTATTAATAAAATATACGCCCCCGTGCAGAGGCAAGTCGGTTTAACGTATGTAGATCCATAATCCATACTGCTTAACCGGCGTTCAACGTCGAAAGTTCATTGGTGCTGCACGACCTCGAAGTTTAACGAAGCACGAAAATTGCAGCATTCTCGGCCGTAAAACAATGAGGTTGTTTATGGATACAGATGCGTGTAGGGCTTGCTTTATCATGTAACGCTTAAGATCGCCTAATGACCTCTTTCTTGTACCCAAATGTCGAACAAAAAAAAACGCCTCAGGAAGCTGCTGAAGCTTTCGAAAACCGTCCTTTGGGGAGAAAGAAATATTTCGAGAATGGCTTCGAGCGCATGCAAAAGTGTGTAAAGCTAAATGGCGAATATCGTGAAAAACTTTTACGGAAAAAAAGTTATTACATCGCTACGATCCGACTTAAATATTGACTCAAGGAAAATCGATGGTGTAGAACTCGGCACTAAATAAGCTCAAACTTAAATTAACTGCTTCGGCTGTCGTCGTAAGTAGAAGATATTTCGCTAGAGTAAAGACGATGAATGATTTCATTCATTTGTTGCTGCCATTTAAAATTAGCCAAGGTCGCTCTATATGTAACGTGGAAGAGCTGACTAAGACCGTTTTATGTTGGCGCAAGTAGACGTAATTAAATGGCAGACTTAGTGCCTGTCACCTATAAATCAGTCTAAGCAGTTCATGCCGTTCTTTTTTGGTGAATTAAGTAAGCGTCCAAAGGTGTGAAGGTTTTGCTTCGGGATAGCAATTTCAAGTAGCATGCGAAGCAAGCTAGAGGAGAAGAACGGTATAATTCCATTGAATAAATTAGTATTTTCAGAAATAAAAACCTTTTTAAAAATTCTGCCAGACAAATATAGACAATGTTTTTTTGGATTCTCTGAAATCAAGGATTTCAAACAGAAATAATATCGACAAAATATTTTTATATCGTAAAAATAATTTGTTGTTTACTTTAATTAATTTAAAAAAAATATTTACTTTAAAATTTTCCATATTTAAAACATTTATATTTAATTTTTGTTTTGCTTTCTATTGCAGTAGGAAAACCAGCAGTTCACAACTTAATTTAGTACGTACATGGCGTGAAGTTTGCAATCGATGCCTTGCGGTTCAGTTAGCCTAATCCATAACAAGTACCACCAACAGAATTGAGTCTCAAGACTTTGTATTCGTCTTGTGCTATAGGAATATGTATTGTACCTACAGCAAACCTGGAGCGTGATCGAAATACGTACCTCGTATAGAGATCCAACGCTGTAACACATTGCGTTTCCACAGTTTCAAACTAGAATGATTAAACTGTAATAATTACATCCATTACCAAATCTGCCGTACAATTAAGCACATACGTATATGCACGTACATTTCCAAGCCGCGCAACTATGCGTAATTAGGAAAACAGTCGCGCGAGTAACATTTAGTTCGAACGCCCCATTCCTAAGGCCCCCTTCCGCCCCTGTTAATACGTATAATCCGTTCACCCTCCAACTCCCGCGCCATACGGAGTTTAATAAAATTTAATGTTCTGTTAAACGTAATTAGGACTAATTCAGAAAACGCGTTCTGCGGCAAAGAGTACTCCACATCAGCCCGAAACTTTCTCTTGTTTACTAAACAAAGAAGAGGATTCCCCGCATTTAGGTGGGACCGGCGGCGGCGGTGCGTGCATAGGAAAGATGCCAGGACGAATTCACTTTTATTTACATTGTAATGAAATTTTACGTTCCCTAAACTGGGAATTTTCAACGATGGAGGAGTTTGGGAGTTCTTCCGGTTCGCGTTAATGTGATTTACGCGAATTTGTTGGGAAGTTGGCATGTTCCGCTGTTGCTTATCACGAAATAAGTTGAAATGTTGTGCGTACAACCAAAATTGTCCGGCAATGGCGTGAAATGCTTTAATCTGCTGTAAAATGCTGTAAAAATCTTTCCTATCCGCATAGAGCGATATTTTAGCAATCTAGCGGAACGACACTTAAAAAACTTAATTCCCCAGATGTACAATCGCAAACGGCATGTGTCAATTGTGTTCATTATTGTGGTAACGCTTTATACCAACAAAATTTACCGTGCTAACTGTGGCCTGTATCCTTCTTTCTCCTGAAGAAGCTACATATGATTGTGGGCGAAACGTCGACTTTAAGATTAACCATGATACGGTACACGTTTAGTTTTAATAGACGCTATCCACAATACCGAGGCCATATTGTAAGTTGGTTCCAAAGGAACTACCAATTTCCAAAAAGAATTACTTTACCGTAGACAGCATTAAACGTAAAAAGTTTGGTGCTCTACACAATAAAGCAAGTAACTTTGTATGCATTACATGTCCGTCTTTAATATAGGCACCATATTATATTTACATATGCCGTAGGTACTCGATGTTTAAGTACTACCCAGAAGCTTTTGTCGTGGCATATACAACGTAGATACTGTTGATGGGTGAGTATACGGAGAATAGTTTGATAGCGTTTCTGACATCATTACGAAGTTCCGCGGGTATTTATTAGACGCCTATTAAAATGTCATTAGTTAGTTGCATTTCACCTCGGATCGAAGCGACGGAGTTGTTCGTTAAAGTTGCACGCTATTGCATTAAGTAAGTACAAAGCAAAATCGATACTCTTCACGAGAATCTAAAATTAGATCTAACTTAACGCACAAACGTGCATGTAAACATGTGAAGATTATTCGCAGAAACGAGATATTTTATAATTGAAAATCCTTTAATTTGCCATATTAAAGGATTTTCAATTATAAAATATCTCGTTTCTGCGAATTCAATGTTAATTAAGCAAATTGCTGACCCCTACTTTACTAATGATCGCAAAAACTA
>CACRWG010005131.1:0-11221 GCA_902654985.2 Oryctes borbonicus
TTGAAATCACTAAGGCATATTATGTGACTGTATTCCAAAGCCATGTCAACATAACATTGTTCAAACATATCGCAGAAAAGTTTGATACTTTGAGAAGGAAATTTATAAAATGCATCAACAGCTAAGTCGATTTCATTTATTTTTAAGACACACCAGACAGGCTCAACATTAGAAATAATATTAATAGGTCTCCGTTTAATATAACATCGTAAGAATAATTTTTTATTAATTCAGACGAAGCGTCTAACTGTGTTATAGATGTCATAGATCTAATATTTACGTGTGCGGTCGTAAATTTATCCCAATTCATAACACAATCCACCATCGCCATTTTACATTGAAAAGCATAAACAAAGAAAAATTATTTAAAAGTGTAGAACTCTCAAAGTACAGCTTCAAACAAAATTACTAATATAGATTTTGAAATAGCTAGGAAATGCAATCACCTCGAACTCCATAAGGTTCACATCAATAAAACTAAAAAATTTAATACAAGATATCTAGGTAAATTGCAGGTAAATAAATAAACATTTTATATCGGTATGAAACTCAAAAACTCAACGCAAACATTATTGTATATAATTTAATACGTTAACAAAGCCCAGCCAAATAAATTTCAAATCAATTAAGAATTCTGTACCTTAGTGAGAAACAAGTAAGCTATAGAAATACATACAATAAATAAATAATACGTTTCCACAACAATTCACGATCCCGGAATTTAACCGACGAACAAATTATAATAGTATATGCATACTAAATTATAGATAAATGACATGAAAAATCAAATGATATATTAATATCCGAAACAAATATATGACTCTCAAATTAAACAAGAAAAAAAAAAAAAAAGGCTACTAACTAAACGAAATTGTCTATCTTTAATGAGTTCTCTTCGACTCCGAGTTTACTCCGTCAGCCTCCACGGTTCCACCGTCCAAACCAGATAAATCATTTAAACTATATTTTTTTTTTTCACCGTAGAATTAATTTTAATCATAACATTCCCATTTGCACTCCAAACATTTCCATATCCTAATTTAACTGCGGCTTTCATTATCAACTATTACATATACAACAATTAACAACACGCATTTTTGTGAGATCTTCTTTTATTAATATTTTCGTATTTTTCGTATTTCGTATTTTTTAACCCCCCTTTATTATTATAAATTAGCTGTTTAGTATTGCGACTTACAAATTTAACTAACAGAGGTTTATGTTTTTCCTCATTTCCACGTAGTTGATAACTAAAATCGATCGACGAAGTCGGTATATCCAATCGAACTTTCTCCTTGCACATGTTTACTACTATTTTATAGTGTATACGTGATGAATTCATTCGGGAGTACTGCTCTAAATCATCGCAACACTTAATCTTCTCACTAATTTCACTTTCAAATTTCCTTTCAAAATCGTAAATACGTTGATTATATTCTGTAAATTTCGTCTCGAAGAACGCGCTTATGTTTTTCTGTATCATAGATGTTAGTCGGTCTAAAAAACTCTCCGACGTGAGAAATTTTTCGACGAACTTCAGAACCAAATTCTCTTCTTTGTTAACTCGCGGTGATTTAACTCGGCATTTGGTTCATCCCACAGCGCTAGTTCTTACCAAAAGTGGCCTTCTTGGCACTCCGCCAGGCAGCTACTAGATGGTTCCATTAGTCTTTCACGTCTATACTCTCTTCCGACGATCTATTTGCACGTCAGAATCGCTGCGGACCTCCATCAGGGTTTCCCTCGACGTAGTCCTGACCAGGCGTAGTTCACCATCTTTCGGGTCCCAGTAGGTATGCTCTTGGTACGCCTCCTCTCGCAGTGAGAACGAGACGCTCAGGGAGTGCGAGACGACTTTGAACGATCGACCATCTTCGCCCGGTTCCTGCCCGACTCTGAGCAGTGATCCTCCCGCGATCGACGGCGACCATCTTAGGCGCGTCAAACGATCTCAGGATGGCGGATCTTTCCTAACACCACATTTCCCGGCGTTCATCAACCAGTCGCGGGATTCGGCGCTGGGTTATTCTCTGTTCTCTCGCCGCTACTGAGGGAATTCTAGTTAATTTCTTTTTCTCCGGTTAGTAATATGCTTAAATTCGGCAGGTAATCTCACCTGCTCTGTGGTCGCGTTATCGGTGAATGCGTGCCAGTTCGACGGAGGAGAGCGTATCGCTGTGGTCAGACGCAGAAATTAACTTGGGCTATTATCTATGATACAACGACCGTTTGTGCGCTTTTCCGATTAATGCTACTTCATCGTACTACGCATCTGCGTAGACGTGGCCTTTGTCTAGATTGTCGTATGTAATGTGCGTTCGAAATATCGATGTTTAAGTGTCCTGCAGTTCATATAGTTCAATAGTCACAACCTGCATAACAGACCTTTTTAAGTATCAGTATTTGACATTTGCTCATATACTTGCATGATTGTCAAAGTTGTCGATTTTTGTTATGTATTGACACCTATTGCTGTATTAACGTATTAATATTACTCTACATCCCCGGGGATGTAAAAATTCCATTACAGCTCGTTATAAGGGTTACCAAACCCCATTTACGTCCCTCCAGTCGGGGCAGTAATGCTTGACGTACGTAGCCGTTAGTAGAAAAGTGAAACCTAGAAATTGTCTTTTTTGTTGCTGGCGATCTTTTCTAATCAACCAAAATAGTTTTGGCCAATGTTTTGGGTCAAATAATAGTATTCTACGTTGAAAGTATGAGTATTGCAGAGAATTTTTGCGATTATATTCCATCAAATCAAACGTTCCATATATTTTAATAATCCACTGCAAGTAAGTACAACTCCCCGTCCGAATTATTAAATTTATCTCGACTGGATGGAAGTGCCATACGCGATTTGAACGTCTCGGCGTCGTTGGAGTTTAGGTTAAAGGACATACATATTTTCCTTTACATTTGGAAAACGTGGCAACTGTCGCAACAATAACATCTGCAATCAAATCTTAGAATTCGCCGAGACGAACAACGACGTATAATAAGCAAAATAAGTTATGTCTCGCCCTTTCGCGCATCAATCATCAATAGTACCATCCACGCGTCAGAAAGCGAGCCTCGTCCGTGAGTAACTATTAGCAGATGCGATATAAATAATAATTTTAGGGACTGTGATTACTTTTCTTTAGAATAGTATTTATTTGTTTATTTATTAAACTATAGATTCATACAGGATACCCTGATAGCAATATGAGTTGTCTACTTCAGAACTAACATTATATTACAGTATTATAATGCTATATAGATATAAATATGAGAGGACAACACCAACCAAACCCAATGAAATAAACTTTTGGTGATGATGATAATATATGACAGATCTTGTGGTTTTTAGAAAGTGTCTCTTCGATGAATCAAATAACTCAAAGTTTTTGTAGTAAACATTATAAAGTTGTGATATTTTATTAATTGGGGACAGAATATTTAAGTCCGTATACATTGGAGGAACTAATCTTGTACTACAATAAGGGACGGAGGGGTAGCAACTTACTATTATCGAAGTAATTATTAAAAACCTTGTATAAAACATACAATGCGCCAATTTGTCGCCATTGTTTTAGCGGAGGTATGTAAAATTCCAGTCTAATGAAACTATACGATTCAAATGGAGGACTCTGTTTGTGTTTTTGAAGCATAAATATTTTAAGAACCCATTCTGAACCTTCTAAATTAAGTCAACATTTCTTTTTATAGTGGGAAACCATACCGAGGAATTCTAATCTTGAGCATACCAACGCATTATACGGACTTTATATTTGTAAACTCATACGTGTTATGCATAATAAACCCTAAATTTTTAAATGTTTCATTAGTTACTACCCGTAAATGTTCAGTGAAATAGAACGACGATTGGAAAACAACGCATCCGAGTATCTACGGAGTAAAGATGTAGTGTTTAACTAATAACCCCAAAGATTTTTTTCCCTAGTGAAACTGATAACACTATATTTATTAATGTTTAAATAAAGCTTATTAATTTGACTCTATCTATACAGATTGTTCAGATCATTTTGCAACTGCTGCGAATCCGAAATAGAATTAATTTCCTTGTATTATTCCTTGTATATATATTGCAATTATCATCATAAAGCAAACACCGTGAATAGTTGCAAACATCAGATTTATGAACAGCAGAAAGAGTAGCGGACCCAAGCTGCTTTCCTGAGGAATTCCAGATGTAACCATTGATGGTTCAGAACAAAATCCATTGTAACTAACACATTACTTCCTATTAGATAGATACGAAGTGAGTTGTTTCATTAGATCGCAAGAAAAGCTAAACCCATGAAGCTTTGACAGAAGTACATCATGGTCAATCCTATCGAAAGCTTTCGCAAAATCGGTATAGATGACATCTAGTTGTGACTTATTACTAACTGCCTTAGACACATTGCTGGTTGAAATCAATTAATTAGATTTAATCGATCTATCCATTGAAAACCTATGTTGTTCCTCACTCAATCTAGATTTAAAAACTAACATAACCTTCGCTAATTTCTATTCATCTGGAAGTATACTTCAAGGACAGAGAAATGTGCTTTAAAGGAGACCTCAAAAACACCGAGCATGCACGGCGGAATATCATCTGAATCAATAGATTTCCTAGGCATTAGGTTGCCAATTTCAAAGATCAGAAACGTAATCTTTTTAAATAGCACCATATTCCATTTCTCCTGTACAAGATATCTGACATTTTTGTGTAATGATGTATATATCTAGAATTGAATGTGAAAGAGATATTTATAGTTATCCGCAAACCCTGCATTTGGACATCGCATCCAAGGGATTTCTGGTGTTAGTTATTATTTGGTTACCATGACAACAGTAAACAAAACCTACTAACTTGTTTTCTTTGATATTGTTACACTAAATAATATAACCACACAATAAATATCGTTCTACCGTTTAGTTACTATTTTCTTTTAATGTTGCATTTATTCAGAATTTGTTTTTCTTTACAATTATTTATTACCAATTTATGCTTTTTTTGTTATGCTTTAAGAATTTTTGCATTGGTTTTGAGGTTTTCTTTCTTATTTGAATGTTGTTATTTTGTTTATTGCTGGCTTCGAACCCTAAGGTCTAGTATAATTCTAAATTTTATTTTTATCTGCCAAAGTACTTTGTTGCTTTATAATTTCTAAATTTCTACCTTAAATAGTATATTTCCGATTATAGGTGGTTTAATTTTCTTAAAAATATTATCCAAGAGCTGTACCATACGGCAAGGAAGTAAATATAACGCATAACATGTGTATTTTTGCTGTACTGGAATAGCTTCTTCCTGCCAATCGAAAGCACCTTTTGAGATGATATCTGCAGAAAACTTAAAATGACAAATTAACAAAGACAAAATTTGTATTTTGCCTTATACCTTATATTTTATATTGAGATAACTCAAAACAATTTGCAACAATACTGGCCCCACGTTGATTGTGAAATTACAATAGGGCTGATTGCAAACTAAATGAAATTTTAGCAAAATAACTGCTTACCTTGAAATGCTTGCTTTTAAATGTTCAATTGAGACTCTTAGTAAATTAGTTCTTCATCTTCTTAGGTTGTACGGCATTCGAGTAATTAACTAGTGATGCACCAAGAAATAAAAGAATCTTATTACAAAAATAGTGAGTATGAAAAATGTTACAGTGAATAGCAATAAATATAAAATAGACAAAAATACGATTTACTATTAAAGATACGAAGTGAATATTAACCCCGTTAAACGACTAAAATTTACAGCAAACGAATATATAATTTAACTTGCTCAGAGTAATAGGTTTAAAATATATGTGAATGTGAAAATAAACAAGGATTTTTAAGTGCAACTTATCGGATGATTAGTGCGTTTTTTTTTGTTCTGCCGATGGTAGAGAAGGCCCTGGCTCGCGGTTCTTCTGGCGATGGTGACCAGCTTCACTTTAGACACCTGTATACTTCAATGAAACCACCGTTTAGGCTGTGATTAACGACATAGCTTTGTGGGGCACTTAGCGTACCTGTGTAAGTTATCACTTTGGTGCAATATGACGTACTTTTCACAGTGGCTCTTCCTCCTCACGATATATCTATTTTCTTTCGCGAGGTAAAGGGGATTTACTATCTTTTACTAGATTTCTTAGACAGCTGGAGTTTGTGGGGTATTATAATGATCGGTGGTGACATCATTTTTCGTTAATTTCCCTCGCCTTTCCTAAATAAGATGTACTTGGGATCTCGCACCAATCACAAACAGCAAAGAATAACGTATGGGAAAAAAATCATTACTTTTCTTTGAGTCACTACTTTTTTCTCGCTTAATTCTTACTTCTTAAAAGTAATGCACATATAAAACAAATACATTCAATAAACTAAATAAATGAAACCAGTTGTGTTATAAGATAATAAATAGATATAAATTAAAATAATTCTTTAAAATTGACTTCTTGTTACAAACTGCCGGTAGCAATATTAAAATAGCTTTAACACATTCGTGAATTGCAGACAAAATGAAATTGGCGAGTTTATTAGTAGATAAATACAAGTGAAAGCAATTGAACTGTAGTGGATATCTATATTTGATAAGTAAAGAACCATAAAATCTCATTTTTGGTCTACTTTACTGTAGCTATCTCCTTGCATGGACGTATGTATCCGCACAGGTAGCACGCTCCCAAGAATACCCGAAATACACAGTCCACTATACTATACAGAAAGCGATATTGATATTCGCACGTTTAAGAGGGGAGACATAAAATAATTTGCTAACTGTACATACGAGTAGTAATGTGCAAGAGAAAATCGGGATAGGGGAAACCAATAAAGTAAATAGAAAGTCCCGCAGTTGATCCGACAAAGTCACCCAACAGAAACCTTCTTGAGACGGGGAGAGGTGGTATGTGCATATACTGCCGTCCATATTATACACAGTAAGTAACTATGTTAATAACGTATTACATTCGATGTACTGGCTTATCTTGAATAGTCATATATTTTAATATGTGACAACCCTTAGTATACAATCCAGTTATAACGAATTTCTAAGTTCGAAATCGGATGAGAAACTTACACGGCTATTAGTAGAATAAACGCATCATGCACATCAACTACTCCTTGAGCAATCTCTACCTTGATGAAATGATATTTGACATCGAGATGTTTCATTCTCTTTAACTGCTCAGGAACTTTACTTGAACAAATTGCTGACTGCTTGTCTTCATAAATGATTATCTTGATATTATCAGCAATTTCTAACTCAACAGCAAATACCCAACGCTATATATTTTGTCTCGGTGGAAGAAAGACACAGTGGCTTGTTTCTTTGAACTCCACGAAATTAGGTTACCATAAACTTGGAAAGAGTAACCACTTGTTGATTTTCTATCAACTGTCAACCCCAATCAGCATCAGCAAAACCTGTTAACACACAATCAGTTATATCCTTACGATATACCAAATCGAGATCTAGAGTGTTTTTAATATAACACAATAATTTTTTTAAATATATCCGTAGATCTTGACTTGCACAATTTTGAAATCTTGACAATAATGACAAAGTCAGGTCAAGTACTCACGTACATTACACAACCAATAAGTTGTCTGCACCTATACTCAATGTTGCTTCTAATTACATTTTATGTAAAGGTTCATATTTGAAATTCTGATCCATTGGCGTAGATATCGCACCATAGTTTGACATATTAAATTTACTGCTGCGCCTTCCAATTTAAATCAGGGATCAAAATAAGTACGGGGAGGATGCGTGAAATCGCGTTTCTTATCAAAGCCGCATCTACCTACCATACTGCTTGCTAACTCGTGTGTCTCTCTGGTGTCGATGGTAGAACAAACGAACCTTCGTGGCCGCTTTGCCCAGTCGGCGGAGGTCGTAGGTCGTAATGAAAAATTGTTGGCTCCCGCGGCCATTGGAAGGCGCCAGCTACAGATACTCACCAAAGTTCGTACACACAGCTACAGTACTCACAGCCTTGGGTGTGGGAAACCGGGGCACGTTTTCAGAAAGTTGCACGGAAAAAACATTCAAACTAGAGCGATAACTCTACCTAGTTGAATTACTCAGCCTAGTACCGCAGCTTGTGTCGGAGTAGTAAACAGAGAAAACAACAAATTTACAGTTTAGAAATTAAAATTTTAATCAGTACAATCTATAATTTTTCTTGGGTAAATATTCAATAAGATGTTCTTATGAGATTATATGATTCGATCGATCGCCCTTCAATATCTTGACAGTTTATAATGTTCCCCAGATGTTATTAAAAAAGATGTTGTACAATTACTCCTATCTTGAGACGTGTTTAGCAATAATCACAAATTTTACTTTACAAAAGTCGATTATACTGTACAAACAAAACGCAAACTAAATTACGTTACTAAATTTGTTGAAATCTGAATAATAAACTACATTTAAACTAATATAAAAAGGATTAAAAACAAAGTTAATTAAAATTTTGAAACATAGAAGTCACGGTACGCCAAGAATGGATGGTATAATTCCTTGTTTTAATCAAATGAGCAGTGTTACTTACTGTTTGACGGTAACGGTAGAAGATCGCTCGGTAGTTGGTATTCTTAACGAAGCGTAGCCTGAGGCTCCTCTGACAGAAAGCCTTGCAGAGTTGTCTATGTTCGAACTCCGTGATTGCCACATGGTTTTCCAAACCACCAAGAGAAGAAGAAGATCGGGGAAGGTAACCCTAAGACAAAAATTTGTGCACAAGAAAACTAAGTAATTTTTAAATTAGAGTCCTCATACTATAGAAAATTAGTTGTTACACCAAATAGGGTGGAATCTTGAAGTTCAGCACTCCAACCCGTAGAAATCTACGTCGATTTAATTCTTTAATATATCGATAAACACGTATTCGCAACAGACTTGCTTTCTGAGCGGATTATATCCGCAAATTTTGCGATAAACCTTACTTAAGACACTTAATGAGTTATTCCACACAGAGATAACTTCGAATACACCCAACTCGTGTCGCCTCTTACGGAAAAGAGAGCTTCAAAAATGGCAAACCAAATGTTCTACATAGTACATCACTCAATCGGAGAAGTTATCGAAAAATATATCCAACACGATCTCTATTGATATGTACAAAAAATTGACTGAAAAATTACGTTCTTAAGATATTTTAGCAATGATGAAAAATTAAAACAAAGACATTTATGTGTAGAATCTTCCTGAGAATTATCGAAGCTGTAGATAAGATAAAAGAACTGCAATAACCGAAAAATTAAAACCTAATGCAGATAATTTGCACTATGCAAAGCGGGTTGCCTAGTTACGGATCATTTTGTAAGTACATACATCGGAAGAAAAGTTCGTAAGGAAATCGTGGTACAGGATGGACGCAAACATTGTGCGTAATATTATTAAGTATACGCTTTAAATATTGAGTTAGATTTAGTGTTGGAATAGCATTTTAAAATGTTGTTTTATCTGGACACCTAAATACTAATTAGCAAGTCCTAAATCTTTCATTTTAAAATTGTTCATCAACTCTCTTTTTAAAGAACCTATTAACATCTGATCAGATCCAGTTATCAATACATATATTATGACATAAATATGATATTCATTGTGAACTAAATAATAAACGCAATGATCGCTTTCTGCTTCAACAAATCTTTGATAAATGCATGAAATTTGTCATATCAATATCTGGGAGCTTTCTTTCAACCATATAACCAAACATATATGTTTTACTCGGAGAAATTAAAGTTTTCAGCTTTTAAAGTTTATGTAAATAACCTTTTTGATTTCCCTATGTTAGAAAGCTGTGCATACATGCACCTGCAAAATAGGTCAACTATTACTGGTATTGGTGGCTAATAACATTTACTAAACAATTTTACAACAAGTGAATGAACATCGTCAAACACATTATTTTTTTGCTGGAAATCTTTCACTGCAAGTCCTGCCTTAAATTGTTTAATATTACCTTCGTAATCACGCTTAAGTTTATATACCCACTTGCCGTCTATGCACTGACAACTTTCTAGTTTATCTGCAATGCTCCATGTCTTATTTTCAGACAATGCTGACTTTTCAACTCCATAATGTAGCACGGTTCGAATTCATAGCTTCTTCTAGTGTATTTGGTTCTTCTTCATCCACACTCAAATAGCATGTATCATAACCACAAAATTCTCCTGGCTTTTCAATGTGTTCTCTAGGTCTTAGATTTCTTCGTTCACTTTCGTTAATCTGCATTTCTGCTCTATATTCATCATTACTTTCTTTTTGATTGACATTTCTCTCAACTGTTTGGTTCTCTCCATTATTGTCTATACGGAAATATTTCCCTCGAACACAAGCACAAGTAAATTGTCACCACTGTTCTTTTGTTTCTTGTGTACACAAATTAGGTGCAAAGATTACTTCTCTTTCCATAGAAAAAGACTTATTTTCGGGGTAATATACATTCCAATTTTTCGTCGTTTCACCATAACCAACGAACCTTTTCTACATTTAAAATCCAATATCCTCCTCTGTTTTGGAACGTGTGTCCAAACTTCAGTTGCAAAAGTTGATTTTAGCTATGCTACTTCAAACGGCTTATTGTACCAAAGCTGATAAGGACTTTGCCTTTCTACTGCGCTAGTTCCAGTTCTATTTGAAATAAACGCAGCCATGTTAACTGCTTCTGCTTACAGGCATTTTTGCAGATTACGTAGGAATAATGTAGCTTCCATAATGGTTCTTATGTCGCGCTCAACTTTACCATTTTGTTCAGGTGTATAGGCTGCAGTTGTCTGGAGTATAACACCATTCTCTTCTAAAAAGCGTTTTACACTATCACTCATGAACTTATCCTCATTATTTGTTCTTAATGTTTTTATGTGTTTCACTTTATTTCGGCAGATGGCTAGAAAAAACTTTAATCTTGACAGAACCTCACTTTTGTTTTTCATAAAATGAATAGTACGAAAATGAAAATAGTCATCCTTTAATAACAAAAAATAACGAGATCCTCCCAATGAAGGTTCTTCTAACGGACCACACACATCAACATGGACTAATTCTCCCAAATTAGATGTTCTGCTTTTACGGCTATTAAATGGTTTTCTACCCTGTTTACTTTGAACACAAGCTACACAAAGATGTTGTTTTGTCATATATGGAACGGAAATATTATGGTTTGCAATAGACTTTTAACATGGTTAAAGTTTTGGTGTACTAAAAGTCTATGAAATTTAAAAA
>CACRWG010005132.1:0-11214 GCA_902654985.2 Oryctes borbonicus
TCAGGCTTCTTACTTAATAGCTACTTAATTGTTCATTCAGTGGTACCTACACATAAATTATTAACATTTAATTGAGAACATTACTCATGTATTTCTTTACATTTAGAATTGTTATTAGGTCACTTATATGACTTTCTCCGCCCTTCAAAGATGTACCAAAAAAAAACATGTAGCAATAACAGATTCTATCCATAGGCGTGTCAGTCCATTACTTCGAGCATTCCATCACTCCGAGATGTATGAATCTTACAAAACTAATAATTTACGTATCTATTTAAAGTGAACGTTTATAGTAACAAGTGCTTCTTCGCCTACGGGGAGGTGCATTCGATGACCTACACAATCTGACATTTGCAACATTTACATTTACACACAAATATAAAAGGATTTTGCATACTCATCAATTAACGCATATGCGACTCTTGCAACATATTTTCTCCTGTAGTTTGATCAATTATCTACCGCGAAGAAATGAACAATATAGATTCAAGAATTTTTGCTCGATATGATTTGGTCGCATAGATCAGGAGAATTTTAGAAGTTAGGTAACGGTTGGATAGTTCTTAGTTTATAAAGATGTATGCTAAAGAAGAGGTTTTTCCAATGGAAAAGGCAATTTTATTAAAGCGTTGGCATTTTGCTTTGGTATGTAATTATTTAAAATCAATGTCGTAAGTTGTAATGAAGAAGAAGAATTTATGTATATATTTCAATTAACATCCTGTTTGATTTTTTATTGTCGAACTTGTTAGTCATAATTGCTCTTGCCGCTTTACCTTCGGCTTATTTACTTACATTGCAGAACTCCCTTGACGATGAATTTTATTTGGATTCTAACGATACTGGCTGGCTTAAGACGTTATGTAACGAGCTATGTAATTTCTTTTTGGAAAACAAAAATCAGCTCCTATTTTAACTTGATTTTAATTACATACTTCAGCATCTTCGCTATATAAAGTGATCGAAATATGACGTATCTATAAAGGCCTTGGGCAGCAATTTCTAATGATTTTCTCTGGTTCTTCTACTTATCCGTCATTAACCTTCAACTTTTAGAGGACTTCGAATACTTCATTTTCGCCATTCCTGATATCAATGAGATTTCCTAATTCTTCCTTGTTTTTCTTTTCTCCCTTTTATCTTCTGTTATTGCTTCCCTATGCGATGGTTTATTTCAGAAAGATATATTACAGTGTGTCCCCGGAGAAATTTGATGATGGAAAGTTGTTCTTTATGAAAAATTCTAATTTTCAAACAAATGAGCTTGCAGTAAAAAAAAACCAAGATCAGATGTACAGAGTGTTATTAAATTAAGAAAGCGTAACAATGCATCAAGAGAGAAATTTTACATAAAATGCCTATAAAAGAAAGTCTTGATAATATGGATGGCGCACTACATTTTATACTTTGGATTATCAGTAAAAACCAAGTTATGAACATAATACCATATCTTTGAAAATTATTGCTATTACATAGCTCCCTCCTTTCCTTCCAACTTCTCAATCCTAATAATAAATGCGCCATCGACTCTACGAATCATTGCTGATACGTTTTATCTCACGATTATCTCCATAAATCTTCTGTCTTAAAACGCCCTACAAGAAAAAGTCCGTCGGTGTAAGATCAAGAAATCTAGCAGAGACCAAATCTTCTCACCCATCTTTTTCCGGAGTGATTTTCCAACCAGTGTCGTATCAGAGGTATGGAATAAGCAAAACACCCGTCTTGCTGCCAAAAAATATAGCGTCGCATTCCTGGTTCTAAAGTATCAAGAAATGGCAACAGAAAATCCTCTAAAGGACGCAAATACATAAGTTGATTTAAATTCTCATCAATAAAATATGCACCAACGATTTAATCATAAAAAATTCCGCAAAAAACTACGAACAGGTAGCTGGGAGACGCATACACTTAAAACCTCTTTGTTTCAGTGTAGAAGCTAATAAAGGAAATAATCGAGAAGTCGGTGGAAGATAATTCTTTTTATAATTAATGAATATTATTTCTTTCAATGGCATAATTATTCTTCATGCGCGAGAGTTGCAAGTAGTGAAGAATCTTAACATTTTCCCGATGTTCATTTAATTATTTGGCATTTGACATCTAACGTAAAAAATATTACGTTTTGTAACTTGTACATTATACGTTGTAAAAGTTGAAAGGGCAAGAAGAAGGATATTCTTACGGAGTTCATTAAATTGTACAACATTACTTCAAAAATACGTGATATTGTAAGATTGTGAATGTTCCACTTTCACTTGAATTGCTAAAAATGCCTGTCTGTATTAAAAAAAAACTATATTAAAGTCACATTATACGACAAAATCTCAAAATTTTTTTAGAGTTGCCTTACAGGAAATATCATCATCTCGTGTTAATGGTTTGTCCACTTTAAGTTTCAATGGCAGAATAATTTATGCTTCCCCATTATCAGAATTTAGAAACTTCGTTTGAGTTGCTAGATTAAATGCAGGTTTTTCGTTGAGCTCATCGCCTTGATAAAGGTGCTGCGAGCGCAAGATCAGGACACCCGAAAACAGCAACTAATGAAAGATGTATTAAAGTTATGGCAGATTTCCTTGAAAAAGATCATCTGATGTGAGGAAATTTTGGAAACGACAGGAATATCGACAACGTCCGTTTTGCAAATTCTGAGAGTGATTAGAATAAGAGAAAAATTTGTGCAGGATGAGTCGCTCACTGTTTAATTGCTAAACAGGTGCAAAACAACCTACGCTCTGCAAATTTGCTGGAACGCAGATTTGACTTGAAGGCCAAGCTTTCTTTCATCGAGTAATCGCTGTTAACAAAACGTAGACTAGAGATTTCGAACTTGAGCCGAAATCACAGGCGAACGACTAGAAACCTTTCTACCGCCGTTACCTAAGCTATTTGGCAGATGAACAAAGATGAAACTGAAAAACTTCCAAGCCATTGGAATTTCGTCATTGTACTACATTAAAGGCTTGTAAAGGAATATTGCCAACCAAATGTTTTTGTTTTCAAGAAACACACACACACACAGTGAACTCTAAAAATGAACGTGTGGGCAGGAATAGCTGGAAATCGTATTATTGGGAATTTTTTTATACAGAGGTCATTAAATAGTTAAAAATACCGCCAGGTGTTAACTAATTATACAAAAAATTCTAATAAATGGCAGAATAATCAGCACGATAGAGCTGTACACGAGAAATTCCAGAATTTTTAAATACTCACTTTCTTCGTGAATGGTTTAGGCGGTTTGGGCCTCTAAAATGGCGAGCTAGAAGAGCAGACTTGACTCCCTTGGACTTTTTTTAATAGGGTTATCTAGCTACCAAAGTGTTTGAAAACCAGAATACGTCAGCCAGCGGCAAAATGTAAAAAGACATTTTTTTCAACACTTCGCTAACACTGAACGCACGTTTCGATAGCTAAGCTATCATCTTCAGCAACAATACTGAACTCGAGTTCAGTTAGTGAAGTGTTTCAGTATTCTAGTGCCACACTGTTCGAGTACGTGATTTATTTTTAAAATAGGGTCACTGTTTAGGAGCTTGCGACAAATAATTTAAAACATTTTTTTTAACTTTTTTCTAAATTGTAATTTGTTGTTAGTTTTCTGTTGAAAAAAATATGTTTTCAGTTGTTACTTCTATTTCTTCTTAAACGTAAGAACTTGTCTAGTAGAGAAAGTTGAGATTTCTGATTTTTTCACATATTAATCTTTATTTTGCCGTTTGAATCACATAATACAATTTATTTTAATCTAGTAGTGTCCATTAACAATGTCTACTAATTTGGAAAAGAAACAGTGTTTAACTAAAAGTATCTATCATCCTTTTTATTTAAAAGAATTGGGAATTCTAAGGTCTTAGAACTTGTTAAATCTTGTACAAAATGCCATAGACCACGGCTATGCCATAAAATATCCATAAAAAAGATGTGGAAAAATCACATGCTTTAATATGCTATTTCCTATGAGGCATGGCACTGTATAGGAGGTGTTTGAAAACATCAGTGCCTTGCGTAACGTTGGTGTATGAAGGCGATTACAAGGACTCGTAGAGCAGAATAATGAGAAGTAATCAGAGATGCTGCGTTTTTTCCAACGAGTACACAATAAATGAGATTATTTTTATCGTTCTTGCATTAAAAATCATTACCATATAGCCTTCGATTTAACGATGTCAAGAAGTCCTCCCCTCAATAAGCTGGCATATTACTCTGTGTATAAAAATCTGTAAGCGCCTACATATAAATTTACGTGATAATTGCTGCATAAGAAATGCGATTGTAACACGGAAGATAATTGTTTCTAACCTCCTTCAACGGCTACTGAAAAGACGTAATGTTTATTGCGAGATAATCCTGGATTTACAACTGTGTAAGTGAACAACATTATAAAGATTAATACCGTGGTAAATTTTTCCTTTCTTTGCTACGTCCAAACTTGATTGTGTCTATTTATTAAACTGAGGCTATAATTTATAATCTCTAATTAATATCATTTGAAGTGGCGTATTGAAAAGTTTCACTAATCAAATGAAGAAATCCATTATAATGCGGGCAATATTAATCGTTCAAATCGAGGTGGAGCAACCGTATGTAATTATTGAAGTGAACGCTTTTATAGTTTATTACTTCTCTGTTATATACGGTAAATCTTCTATGGGTAATTAAGCAGTATGGAACAAGAAACTTTCTAAACAATGAAATTGACGCTTTTTGGTGCATAAACATTGCTAGATACTAGATTTTCTTAAGTGGGTCGCTCGATTTGCGAAAATGGTAAGTTTTTGGATGCTCGTCCCCAGCCCTGCCATTCCCGAATATTTCTTGTACAGAATTATTTTGAGCCAGCTAAAGAAAATGTTGTACTCTAACATTAGCGGAATTATGAGGGTTTTTGCTGGGACTGGGGACCTCGCCACCTCAGCATTTTAAAATTTGAAAAATTATATTGCTTTGAATTCCAGCGTGGCATGTCCCCAGCCCCGCCACCACCAAGTTGCCAAGCTGCCTTGTGTTTTTTATCCCTATTTTCGCGAATATTTTTAGCTGAAAGGTAGTAGAAGAAAAAAAGATTTATGGCTTAATATAAGTTTCCATATCGTTCGGTTCATATCGATTATATTTAATATAAGATGCAAACAAAAACTTGTCCATGCACAGTTGTAAAAAAAATCTTTTTCGCGTTGGTTGTATCTAATTTGAGGGCAACAGTCGAAACGATTCGGTTGAAGGTTGGAGTGCGCGTGCAGTTCAATGTGTGCGGTTAACGACATGTTAATGTCATCACGTGACATGATAAATAAAATTATTTAGTAAAAGTTTCTGTTTAATTTTTTTTTTTACATATACACGTCCCCAATTTCCGTAGATATATTTCCGATATCATTAAAATGAAAATAACTTGTTATTGACCAATTTCACCGATCAATCCTAAAACTTAAGATAAGAAAATGAAGAATAAATTAAATTAAAATAAATTGAAGACTATGTGTAATTATGCAAGAAATGTTACACTACAGGGTATAAGAAACCACTGGTGAGACTTCTGGCTATACACACGACACTTCTAAACTTTATAAAGTGTAGATTATTGCTCGAAGTAGGCAAATCATCGTATTTTTTCCAAAAAACTGCTCGCGTTAAAGTTACCCGCTGTTGGTGTGATGGCGATATCATAATATAAAGATATTATACTTAACTCAGGAAATTGACTCCATTCCGTTTCCACCGGTGTCTGTATTTCATAGATGAGATACGCTGCATCTTCATTAGTATTCCATATTACTCGGCTAAATATATTCCAAATAGTGGACCGACCTTTCCAAATCTTTTTACTCAATTTTTTGCTCAAATCACTACTAAGTAAAGCACAAAACTAACTTTAAGACAAAAAAGTCAAAATCGATAATGAACGGGAAACAGCAGCCCGGTTTCGATCAACAAAATACCAACTTAAAGAAAGCAACATCAGTAATGATGCAAGAAAGATGCACAGCAAGACATGAGGGAGAGTTTGTCAAATTTATAAGCATGGAGAATGCTACGCTTTGGGACAAAATCCTGTTGTGTAGCTTCTTAAGCTTCGTTTAATATTAGAATTTTTTCAGTTTATTGTATTTATAATGTAAGCAATTCTTTTCGAAGATGACACCAAGGTATTTGACCTCCGAACTGAAGTTAAGCGGTACCTTCATAAGTAAAAGTGCTTTCCCCTTGCTTATCTTTTTTTCCTTGTGAATAAGACCATCTCCGATTGGATGAAGAGATAATCCGCCATAATTCAATACTTCTAAGAGCTATTTACACACGCTCACGAAATATGCTTATATTAAAAATAACAATGATTTATTATTATTAAATATGTTTAAATATCTTTCAAGGATAAAACGAGGTGTCCTAGAAAAAAATCATTTCGCACATTATTTGGTGATACGGTTAATAATGAAAATTTGAACGAATTTTCGAGATATACTTTTCTGATTCATATACATTTTGTTGAGAATGTGTCGATACTTTCAGTCTTTGAGGTATCTTCACTATATGGACATAATTTGGGCTTTTAGATAGAGCAAATTGTTAATGCTAAACGCTTTTGATAGATTTTACATATTGTAAACAATTAAAGTTTCGTCTAAGGCGGTTAAGGACGAGTACGGGTGATATCTTGTGCGTTCATTAATATAATGTATTATTTCTCACCAAGGGAAGGACGATTTGAAAAAAAATTTCAATCGCACCTTGGTGCACTAACAGCGAAGGTCGGTCTGTTCAGTTAATAGGCTGATTTTCATTTATATTTATCAAATATACGGGTGTTCAGCTTCCATTGTACACGGTGTACTAGTTTAGTTTTTTTAATGTACATCGTCACGTTTTCTGGACAACTCTCTTCAATTCGTTCCAACATTTCTTATTTTGTTACAATAAATCTATTAAGGTCGCAATGGCACCAAAGGCAGCTGTGCTATAGCCGGACTTAACAATAATGAGTCTTCGACGAGGAGTCCCAATGGTGCAATTATGGACGATATGATGATCTAGATGCAAATATAAATTAATATAAGTTTTAAAAATAAAATGGCCAATATACCACAAAAAGCAATTAATGCTATTTTCAACCGAGCAAAATCAATTGCTTCTTTCCTATCAACCAGTAAAAACAGAAAGTAAATTTATTTTATTTGATGTGATTGTGTGAGTAAAGAAAAAAGTGAAGATTATCTTAAGCAAACATGTGTATAAGTTTCGCAATGTAACGTGGCAAGAACTGGAGCATCCCAAATAGAGTGGTTCAGATAGTTACAAAATATGCAGCGAATGCCAGGGACGCACTTAACCTCAAGAGTTCTTGAAATGTAAAAAACTTATTAGAATAACACCTCGGGGCTTCTCCCAACAGCATGTTATGTCTTCGTCGTGCATATGTAGATTGCATAATAATTTTAGCAATTTCAGCAACTCTTTTGCCGTTGTAGTTACTTACAAACAGCATCTTATAAATGAGAAAGCGCTGTAATTTTAAAATGGGAGTACTAACGCAGTAAATTAAATTCTCCAATTTCTATTACCGCATTAATCGTCTTATAATTTTTAACATTTAAAAGATAAAAGTAGTGCGTTATAAAAATTCATAAACGACGTAATTCCTAATCATTAGTGGCTACGTGTAAAAGAACTAAATGTCGCCTTTAGTTTGAGGCAAATCGTTTTTGTTGTATGTGTAATTAATAATGCTTCAAGGGTTTATTTATGTCTGGTCAGGTACCTGCATCTACAGTACTGTAACAATGAAACGGACCGCTCGTTCGGACCAACAAGTCCGCGGCCAAAAAGATTCAATTTTGTTGGATTGAAAAATTAAGAGGATGTGCAACAGATACTCGCGACAGTGTACGTTTTTATTTAATTAAATCGCGCGTTTCTAAGAAAAATACAATCACGAGGAAAGCTATTTCTGTTGAAGGATAATTTAAAGTATTCTGCCGCTATTTCGCCTCAATAATGTTTCATATGCTTAATTTTAAGTGTCTATTTTCCTTTAATTTTCTATAAATTCAATTGTTGGCACAAATCAATAAATTCGTTTAAAAATTTCGTTGTATTCCTTTGCGCTATGTTGTATCGTGAAAACTGTCTGAAGTTATCAAATTTATCAACTAGTTGAAACTCGCGGATGGCGGTAGTAGTATGGGGCTGTACGTAAGCATTGTTTTGGTGAAACTAGTTTATGGGAGAAGCGCTTGTTACGCGATATATCTTTACATTTTTATTTATGTTACGACTTAGTGGCGGCTATGATAAAGATAAAAAAACTCCGATAAGAGCATGTTAAATCTCCTAAAAAAAAGCTATACTTATTAATGACATACAAGCCAATATTGTGTATCTTCCTACAAAACTTAGAAGGTGCTTTATTAGTTATTGCACATAATCTAAATTGTACATTTCCACACAATTTAAATCCAAGTTCTTTAATCTTGCTTGAAAATATTCCAATCATCTTGAAGAAAAAAAAGTACTTACCTTAATTCCTGCGAAGAATCAACTAGCAACCGAACGCAGTCCAGACAACCCCTGGCAGCTGCATAATGCAGCGCCAGGGTCGTATTTGTAGCCCGCTCCAAAGCTGGCATCTCTTGACGGTTCTGAGCCTCCCAAAGCAGCCAGCGTAGGACGTTTAATCTGCCGTGTCTGCAACAATAATTACATATATGCTTACATGGTTGCCTGCACGTTCATAAAAAAACACCTTTCTCCACTGAGTTCACGTTTAAATTATTCCTTTCGAGAATTCGGACGTGGTGATAACTGTAAACCTAATTATTTATAAATTAGTGTAGGAGAAATTTAGGTTACTAAAAACATATGTCAATACTCTAACTTTTTTTAAGAATCATGAACAAAAAAAGTGAAATTACTATTAATAATAAAAGTAGATAGAATAATAGAAATAATGCCAGATAGAAAATTGTATCCTTACTATTGTTCTTAAACTTACTAAATATATAAATAAATAATTGCCGTTCCATGCTCATTCACATATCGTCCTGCATCATCCTTTCTTTAGTCTCTATTATTTTTTTTTTGCTTGATAGTTCTTCAATATTATTTATCCAGAGCCAGATATTAATTACAGTAATGTACTTCTAATCTAAATTAAATTATTGCGGATTGCGCTTTTGTTAATGATCTATTCTGGAAATGTATGTTGGCGGATTGGCGCATTAGACATAGAAATCATATTCGAAATAGAGAGATCCAGATTTATATGGAAAAAGGATGTATCCAAAGATGTACTATATAAAACATTGTTTGTCTCCATTCCAACATTCTTTGGCTTTGAGAGTTAGGTTCTCACAAAATGAATGGAAATAAGCGTGAGATGATCACATCCCAAAAAATATTTGTAGTCATCAAGAGAAGCCAGATTATTAGCGAAGATCAGGAGAGAGTGAAGGAAGTTTGTATCCAGGGACGAATAGTACGCAGCAACTTAGGAAGTTGAGGAAATACATACGAGTATACAAGGGTCTAAATTCAACGATCTAGACGATTTACCATGTTTACCATAAAACAAAATAGACCACTTTTCTTTGGTCAGCATTTCTCTGATTTTGGCCATAAGATTTTGTCCGATAGTGCACCGAAGAAAAATCAATTTTCATTTGTGTTACTCTGGTCGCTAAACATTCAACATGTTCAGACGTTTATAAATTGAATACCGCTAATTGCTTCACAACCATCCATCTCAAGCTTCAAATGTATTCATTTTTTTGCTACTTCCTTAGCATTGGCCTTTATCAACGGTCCTGATATAGCAATATTTTGACTTTTGGGTTATACAAAATATTCAAAGCAAGCTCTGTCAATCTTTGAATTTTTCCTTTTAATGTACATAAGTGTAAGTTTTTTTCTTTGGAACCATCTTAATGTACGATACGTGCAGCAATTAGAAAACCATCAAAGTTTTTATCATTTGCCGTGTACAATGCGTAGAATGGAAAATCACCTAACACATGTCTATTTTGCGTAATATATTCGCCCAGCTAGTGGAGTTATCCGTTCCTTTATGTCCATTTCACGCAAAAAGTAGCGTGCGCGTCCCTACAAATAATGCCGGGTGCGCCGCTGGATATTCGCTTCTTGAAGATTTTCTCTAATGAACGTTCGACAAACTTTACGCAACGCATTCTCAATGCTGAGGCCGTTCGTTCACCTCTAGCCGTCTTACGGATTTTCGCTTTTATTATTAGCGCCTCAGCCGATAGTAGACAAATTTGCATAGGAACGGAGCTTGTTAAAATGGTCAAGTGCAGATCTGTCACTAAACTATTGCGTAAGTTCACATATTTGGTATAAAGTCACTCCAAACTTATTGGTAACGCAATATCAACTGATTATTATACAATTTTTTTTCTTCCAAAGTTTCTAGAATTGTTCAAACTGATTAAAACGCGGAAATCTATTATAATATTTCACGCAGTATAGTTATATGCTCAAAGATTTTGACGAGAACCGTTTATTATAATTTCAAATTTTCTTTTGCAGCAAGTTTTCTAAACAAGTATGCGGCAAGTCGCGCCTTGATAACATTTCTCTTTTTATTGCTAGATGTAAGGCTATAACATGTATCAGAGAATCAATTTGCAGTTTGTTATGATGGATTTAACACGTGTATGCTTCAGAAAGAAAGGAGATATAACATATGTGAAGCGATAAAATATAGAATGCTTCACTCTTCGATATCCTCGAATCTCAGTAACATAGAAAGAAATTTTTTAGAAGATATGAATAGTTCCTTCGCTAAATATATAGCTTCCACTGGCAAAATACTGCCTTGATTTTACCAATGTAATTAAATTTATTAATTCGGATATCTTTAATTAGATACCCTCACCTACAAATATTTACGCGTAACAAATTAGTCGATTCGCTACCAGATTCCACAGATGTGGACTGAGGAGCCGTAATACAGTGAAACGCATCTGTACATGGTGGCTAGATATTATTAATAATAATAATAATAGCCTTTTACTTGTGCTAATACATCTACACTGCTGTTCAGAGAAGTTCGGTCGGTTGGTAAAAAACATGAAAAGGTTACGGAAACAAACGAAACTAAAAACAAAATGCAATTTTATTGTATGTACAGGTAAAAAAGACAAAAATAAATAAATAAAAAGTTATTCTGGCCTAATATAACATACTGAACATTAT